>VXBO01001527.1:0-43906 GCA_013400135.1 Rhinoptilus africanus | reverse complement strand
TCATGCTTAACTGGACCAATTTTTTCAGGTGCTAAGAACCTGTGGCTCCAAATCAAACTCTAAGTGCCTTGTCTAGCATAAATTGAGAATTCTGCTTCAATCAGAAATGCTCTTCAACAAGTCCTTTTTATTGCAGCAATGACCGTCTGCCCTTGTAGGCTCTTGACAGTGCTATTTTAGGATGGTTTCACTAGTTAGCTCTGGAATGATCGGAACACATCTTAACAGCAACAGAAAAAAACTGATCTAAACCAAGTGCACTTAACTCTAGCTCTGACATGCTGGTAGACGATTCAAAATCATATTATATTTGCTTCAGAGGGAAAAACTTCGGAGAAAATAACGTGAACGAACAGTGGAAGTGGCATTTAAGGCACGCTCGCAGACTTTAATTCCAGATTAAGCTTTACTGTCTGAATGCCAGCGCACTCCCTTCCTTGCCATAAAAAGATCCTGTCTATCTCTTCACTTTAGTTGATTGCTGGAATGTAGAGAAAATATTCACTTGTGGAGTGAGATGCAAAATGAAGTGCTGCAGATTAGTGCAGTCAGACTTTGGAGTGCACGGTGACTTCTGTCTCTTAGAAATTATCCTTTAAGGCATTTAAATGGGGTTTGGAGCAGAGAGCTTTTTTCCTATTGGGTTTGGTTTTGTTTGTTTATTTAATGGCAATATTCATTTTCTTGGTAGAGAAATATGTTTGAGAGCAGTGTATGCTTTTCATAAAATGAGCATTTAACTTGTCCCATAGGAATCAATGCCTGGCTTGACCGTTTTGTGCTCACATCCAGCCTAAAATTACCAGGAAAAATGCAAGTGGAGTTGAGGGCAGAAACTTCTGCAGATTTACCCTCTTCCTTCCAGTCTCAACTGGGGCTCTTGAGTTAAGAAATGAACACACTTGGAGAATTTGAACAAGAAATATTAAAGTAGGAGCCAATCAAGTGCAGAACATGTCACAAAGAGTAACTAATGCTGCCTTTTAGGAACAGCTAAAATACAGCGCGTTACCTCAGCACAGAGAGCTTCAGGAGAGAAATAATCCCCAAACCTGTATCATATACTTTATGACATAAATGTGAGTGTTTTCTGAGTGTTTTTTCTAGTTATGCAGTAAGTTTTTGCACAGGCCATTCCTCACCAACTCCCATCGAAGAAGGAATTTACTCTTGAATCTCTTTATAGAGAATGGACAGAGTCAGATAGGGCACGCTGTTCCGAAGGGATGCTCTTCAGCAATCACTGAGAAGGGGGTATGCAGTACGATGCGTGCAGCACAGCCTCTCACTACAGGTGACAAAATGGCACATTTTGGGGGCTGAAACCTGTTTCTGCTAATAATATATGTGCTATTTTTGTTCAGTTCTGAACTGAATCATCAGGAATACTTTCTTTTGCTGAACTGCTCTATCATATGGAACAGAAATCTAGTAATGAGGTATTTGGAATAGTTTGGTTTTGCTGTGGCCAAGTTCAGGTTAAAAGTTTGGCAGTTTTCTCTGTGGTTTTTTTTTTTTCAGTACTGGCTGAAAAAAAATGAATAAAAGTGCAATAAACTTTGTTTTAAGCACACATCCTTTTGCATAGGTGTGAATCTTCATTTGCTTGCTTTAACTGCATTGAGCCATTGCAAGTTTGTTCTGTTGCATACCACTGCTCCAGATTGTGTCAATTTTAATGAGAAGATTTACGTTATCATGCACACTGTAATTTGATATGAAAAGTTGCAAATTGTTAACAGCTATGACCTTCAGTCACGTTGTAACTTTGGATGCATGCATGGTCTTATTTGAGAGATGCTAAGCACTTGCAGCTTTTCCATTAGTGCAAACTGTGGCTACTCAGGCCATCGGAAAAGCGTGCCACAGATCTACTTGAAAATAGCCGTGATCCTCAGAAGCCTATTTCTTGACATAATTCAGACCTATTAACAAAGTAAAGGTGATTATCTTTGTGCAAATGCTTCAGTGTACAATTAAGGGCATAGTTTTGAGTGTTTCGACAATCAGAATGGTTTTGACCCTGAAATATGCTATAGCACATCCCCAGGCTGCCTTCTCCCAGAAAACATCACCGTCAGTTTAATAATACCAAACCTTGAGCAGCAAAAGCATTTTAAACTTGAACTTTTTCTAGCTAGTCCTTTGCACCATTTGGATCAAATGACTCCTTTTTCCCATCCCTGAGCATATTTTCCTTAGTACTACTTATCTATAATGATGTGCTCAGTGATTGAGGACTATTAAGGAGGTTATTACAGCAATGGAATAATTTTAATTCAAACTTTCTAAGAGGTGTACACAAATACCTATAAATAAGCAAAAATCACTTTCTTCATCTTTCATTGCAAAGGCAGCTAAAAGCCAAAAATACTAACAAGAATGGATGACAGCAGGCAAAAGATCTTTTGTTCAGTCAAATTAATAAGATTCTGCTTCACAGAGCATTGAAAATAAATATAGAAAGGAGAGTGCAGTTAACAGGAGACCAGAATGGTGGTGAAAAGTTGGAAAATGGACTTGACTAGGGGCATGTTGTTGTTCAAATGGAGTTTCTGTAAATCACTAAGTTATGGACTCTTTGCATCTTTGGATTGTCCCTTTTCTTTAATTTTAGCATTGACCAAATGGCCTTTAGCAAGTCCAAGGAATGTGCAGTGTTTATAGTTTCTGTGAGAGTTGTTATTTTAGATGTAACAAGGCTTGTTAGTAGTACGGAGGCCTAGGTACCAAGAACACTTGTAACATCATCGCAGTCATAATGAATTGACCTGCAGTCCCTTAAGGGTAGAGTGAACACCAAGGGCTTCCCAATACAGATTGATCTGGTTTTGGAGAGTTTCCAATGCAATAGCTTTGTCCCATTTTCAGAGTTCTTTCTGTTGCATACTGAGGATTTGAGTAACATATAAAGTGTCTAAGTGATTGCAAGTCCCGTCAGGATAAAAGTAAAACCTTGTAAGACTGAGCTCCCTAGTGAGATATCCCGTACTTTTAAATGGTAATGATGAATCTGGAAAAGATTATCAACAGGACAGGACACAGATGAGACGAGAACTTGGGCGAAAGATGTACAATATATCGATGGTCAGGAATAAATGTCTTGGGTGTATTAAGAGTCTGTTTTTATAACACTCTTTAAACAGGATTAAAATGGAAAAATTGGAAGATAGAGCTAAAGGATCTAGCCGCCTCTGAAAACACTGAAGATGTGCTCTCAGGTTTTTACTGGTGGGTAATTTGTCTGATGATAGTGATGGATCCTTGATACCCATTCATTTTGCACTTTGATAATTCCTCTGAAAAGTTTGAGCAGTTCAGCTGTAGCCTGTAACCAGTAGCTCACAGAGCACCAAGATCAGGGAGACGTCGACTCAGGAGAGCCGGTATTCCCCATTTGGAGTTGTACTACACACACTTCCCAGTTGCCAGGGGTGAGCGTACGGTTGCCAGTGGTGAGGGCTGGGAGGAAAATCAGAGATACGTTTTTATTTATTAAAGCTTAAGTTAAAAAAAAAAAAGTCACTCCATTGTTTGTATTATTGGGAAATAGGCTGGATACAGGTCAGTCAGAAGACCTCAGTGCTGCTTAGTACTAAGTACTGCAGGAGGGTGCACAAGGAGAAGAAGAGATTGCAGGCTGGGAACTACACAGATTTGCAGTCCAAAAATCTAATTTGAGTGATGTTATTAAGGTGATCTCTCTCCTGTTGGACCTCTGTTTTCACATCAGAGCTTGCAGATGTTCACAGAGCTTCTGGTACAATCAAGAGGCTCTCCTAGCAGATTGTAAGGTGGAACTGGGACAACAGACTCCATTACTGGCTGTGGTTTGCCACCGCGTCTGTGCTGTGATTTCAGTGCAGCTGGGAAACGTTTGAATTTCATTGTCTTTTCAGCAATGCAATAGTATTGTTACTGGAATGTTTCATTAATCACCCTTTAAAAACCTTTTTTTGAGTTTTCCCCTCTCCTGTTCTAAAAGCAGATAAAATATTTTTAGCCACATCTGGCTTTTAAATTCTTGTGAAGGGGTATTTGGGCAAAGAAGGGGTTGCATTTCCCTCAGAAAGGTGTTCTCTTTGGATGAAGGTTTAATCTGAGTTGATAGAATTAAACGGAGATTGTTTAGTACTGCCTAACAAGCAAAGATTGATTAGTCAGGTATAAAGGCACAGTACTCTTCCTTTCTCTGAAAGCCTATTTCAGATCAAATTCCTCAGTTCAGGGTAAAAGATTGCTTGATCAGCTTGTAGATGAGCTGTAGCTAAATTGTACATAATGAGACAGTTGTGTGATGGAAGCATCTGTATGTGTGTACGAGTGAGAGGGGAAGGAGGGAGGGATTTTAGCTTGTTTAGAAAATAAAATGCATCATTAATCTAAATATGACAGCAGCATAAGCTGTGAGAACTGTCTTCCAAACAGCATGCCATGAGCCCGCTTTGTTTGCTGCTCTCTGCCAGCTGCAGTCACGTTTTTGCCTAACTGCTGCTTCGTTTCCTGGCGCTTGGATGGACCAATCACTGCCTCTGCCAGAAAAGAGCATTGCGGGGAAAGACTGTCTGCAAAACATCCACTGGAAAAATAATCTGCTCGGATGCAGTGTAGTGGGAATGAAGGGGCAGAGAAGAGAGATGCCAGTTCATCACCGTTCCCAGCTGAATCTGAACGCTGTGGAGAGGGGCTTCATGCCCTCTGCCTGGAGTCTTAGAAAGAGAGAAGCGTGTTCGGTAGTCATGTGGCAAAGCTGGTGGGGAAAAAAAAAGGATTTGATAAGAAAAATCTGGCTGCAATAACTGGTTTGTTTCATTTTTACTCTTGCTGGGAGTGATCTTCAGAAAGATCACCTTTCTGTTTTGCTTCTCTTCTTCAAAAGCTAGATACAAAGGTAGTTGCAGGACAGACTATGAGTACATAATAATTTTGTGTATTTTCACTGCACTGTTTTGCATACATGGCATTTTTTCCCCCTTCCCTGAATAGATATTTTTCTTTTAAATGCTCTGCAAGTTTTGTTGGTTTTCTTGTGTTTTGTTTTTTTTCCAAAAAAAACCCCAAACCAAACAGGTCATGGTAAGGAGAGTGCAAAAGCCAACTAACATAAAGCAAACAGCAATTATGCCTAAGAAATGCATGGAGAAATATACATAGGCATACAGGAAGTTTTTAAATAAACTGAATATAAATACAGTGGAAGGAGAAAAGGCTGAACTGCTGCCAGGAGGATACTTACATAATTGATGTGCTTGTCTATGGGACTGCTTTTTCTGTGGTTTGATATATAGCTCCACTAATGAGGTGGGTCTCAGTCCCAGAATTTGGTCTCCTGTTCCATGGGTGAGCTTTAGATACACTTAGTTCAATGAGGAACATGCCTGCAGCCTTTTGGAAACGAAATGCAGGTGGTCTTGGTAACGTTCACCGTGTCTTGCTGGTTTCTGGGCCACACGATTTGCCACTTTCCATTTGGGGAAAGGTAGCAGTGGGAGTTGGTACAGACAGAAAATTAGAGTCATCCTGTGCACATAGTCATTTGCCTCTCCTTTCCAACAGGAGTCATGCTTATTTACATGTATTTTCCTGGTTGCTTTTGTAACTCCATTCTCACTGTGCCCCCTTTGCAAGTCGGTCATACTTGTCATCTCGTGTTTAAGCAGAAACCCATCTCATGGGCAGACTGATGTGCTGGTGAAGTCCATGAAGGTCAGAAAAAAGGATGAGGTTCACAGGTGTGTGACTGGAAGAATCAGGCTGTTTGGTTGTTGTGCCACACCAAAGTACTGCTGTTTTGAAAAATAATTGAGTATAAGCTGAATAATACATTACCTGGGACCAATGAGATGACTGTGGTTGAAAACTGATTTCACTGTTCTGTTTCATTTGAAGATTACCAGGTATCTTTTTTTTTTCTTGCTCTCTCTTAGTTTTCTGCGCTCTGAATTCTCCTCATGTCTTTGTGCTTTCCCTGTAACTTTTGTTTTCTCCTCATGTACGTGCACACACACGTGCATACAGGCTTCACAGAAGAATGTTGAGAAATTTCCAAGGTCCGGAGCTCCATCATTTCCTTTCAGAGGGGCAGGAAGATGAGAGGTTTCTAGGATTTCGATGTTAGAATTGCAGCAGTGTGATGATGAGGGAAACTGTCTTTCAGGTCCCCATTCAGTGAGATGTGCATCTCTGTCACAGTTGCTTAACACCAACAGGCATGTCCTGATGAGTATTTTTTTCTGTAGTTCTTAAGAGAATGATAATTAGTAACTATACTCCTGTTTCCTAGCATTCTGTCTCTTGAATTCCTGCATATTTGTGTGCTAATTTATGTTCTTGAGTGACAATTAGAAGCTTCAATTCTGGAAATGCTGCATTTTAATAGGTAAGTTTAAAATAATTAAGTGTTTTGCAACTAGTATGCTTTAGACAAAAGCACAGAGGAGACTAGTTTAAAGATACAGACCAGAAGTTCCAGATGTATATCCCAGAGGTACACATGGCTGTGTAATGCTTACCTGAAAAAGATCCCAGTGAGATGGGACAGCATCTGTTCACTGAACCAAAAGGACCTGCTTTTCTGCTCTGCCAGGCTTTGCTTTGCTATTTATGCGTCGAGACCGGCATTTAAACCCTTACTGGTGGTATGATTCCTTAGTTTTTCAAAGGCGCAGATCTTAAAAAAAAAAAAAAAAGTGACAAACCATTAAAAGGGCATTGTACTGACAGAAAACATGGGTTCTATGTGTGCAGCCTCCGATGGAAAGCATGCCACCAGGGTCACTTAAGTGTCCGCTCTCTAAAGCAAAAAATACCTGTCTTTGAGAGGCGGATTCGGTCACTTAAACAGAGATTTCTAGTACCCTGGTGAGTGTCGTAGCAGACTCTGTTGCCCACTGGGCCCCCAGAGGTCCTGAGTCGTACCTGCTGGCCCCATGTATGTTTGTCACATACGTAAGGAGTGTAAAGCAGCCCTGGGCACCTCTCTTCAGGCTGTTGAATTTGGGGACAGAAGGAAATGGCTTGGGCGTGTGTGTGTGCGCTTCTTTAAGAAATGCCAGGAGCATTGGGCAGCAATGAAAGCGCAGCCAGAGGACGTGATAAGGGGGATGTGAGTGAGGCAAATATAAAGAAGAGTGTAGGTGCCGAGGAGCGGGCAGATAATTAAAGAAACTTAAAATATAGGAGCCTGGTTTTTGTACATCGACATGTGTTTCTTGACAGAAAATCACGTTAGCGACTTTCCTCTTGCAGTAACAGAGAAGTAGCTCAGGGTGGATTTGTCTTTCTGTAGATCTTTTCCTGGGTATAATATGTTGCTGTTCTATGGATTAGGTTTGTTAACAAAATTCCTCTCCCAAGGGTTTGCAGTCTGCACATTCACTTGATTTGTCAATACTGTACATGACTAATATGAACCAAATTGATGGGTCAGAATTGTTTTGCAGTAGATTGGTCTTGGCATAAAGAGAGATTTTCAAGGAAGCGTAAAGCCAAAAATAGAGGTAAAGAAAATATATGTGGCAGAGCCATGACTGGAGAGTCATTAGCAATGATGTCACTAACTAGGCCACGCTTTAAAAAAGAAAGAAATCCAAACAGAAAGAAATCTAGCATATGTACGCTGCGGTGGGAAGAAATATCTAAATAAGCTACTGAGAAGTGAGCGCCAGGTTTATGAATTTAAAGAAGTTCGTGCATTTAAAAATCTGTCTGTAGACAGGATGACCTGGGAGCAAGTCAGCTTCGTGGCCAGAAGCTGAAGGCGAGCGCTGCTCCGGGGGCAGCCGAGCCAGTTCAGCGCTGCTCCCCGTGGCCGGCAAAACTGAGCTTTGTGGCCACCTAGCCTGGGCGAGGGAGAGGGTGAAAACGAAGAGGCAAAGACCCCAGTGAGGGCGTTTTGCAGGGCTGTAGCTGCAGGTGGACGGTGCTTGTGTAGCACTTGGCTGCCAAGCCACCGTGCAGCTGGTCTGGCTCTGCCCTCCCCTGACCTAATGCCATTTTGGGCATCCGACTGGTTTGTCTAGGCCTAGAGCTGGCTCCAAATTACCCAGTGAATTACTCGTTATTACTCTTAATGAGTTGTCAAGAGCTAGCTTAGCTCAGATCTTAGCCAGCAACATGTGGTCAGTACATTTGAATTATTATTTTTAACTTTGCAAAGAAAGAAGGCTGTTGAATACATTGTTCAAGTTGTGTTTCTTCTGATGGTAAAAAGAAATTTCCTTTTTAGCACCACCATGTGCCTTAATGTTCTCCTTTACCTCTGTGGTATTTTTCAGTTTTAGCATCGACTACAAAATAACATCTTAAAGTTTTGCAGCTTTTTACACAATGGTAAGATGATGATTTCTTTCACCAAGGGAAGGCCATTGCAGTAGGAGCCGAATCCTCCTATTCCGCTATCTGGAAGTGAAAAATAAACCAGGCCTGTTTTGTTTTGTGAATGGTCTGTGGCCACTGGCATTCAGGTGCTGCAGGATATGCCCAGGAGCTGACGTCTCAGTGCCTGGAGAAGTGTCAAATCTCCAGGTGTGTGCAGTGAGTCGATGTGCCGACATGGTGAGCAGGCACAGGGCAGCTGGAGAGGAGGTTGCTGAGTGATGGGGAGCAGGAATACTCGGGAGTCTCTCCAAGTCTGCATTTAGGTCCGACTCTTTGCAGCCAGTAGGAGCTCTTGTGAAAAGTATCAGTCATTTTGGCTGAAGGCAGTGCAGTATATGCTTGCACAAGGTCCCAGGGTCATAGAATCATAGAGTTATAGAATGGTTAGAGTCTGAAGGGGATGTTAAAGATCATCCAGTTCCACCCCCCTGCCCTGGGCAGGGACACCTCCCACCAGACCAGGCTGCTCAAAGCCCCATCCAGCCTGGCCTTGGGCACCTCCAGGGATGGGGCATCCACAGCTTCTCTGGGCAGCCTGGGCCAGGGGCTCACCACTCTCACAGTAAAGAATTTCTTCCAAATATCTAATCTAAATCTCCCCTCTTCCAGTTTAAAACCGGTGCCCCTTGTCCTATTGCACCGCTCCCCGATAAAGGGTCCCTCCCCATCTTTCCTCTAGGCCCCCATTAGGTACTGAAAGGCCACAATAAGGTCTCCCCAGAGCCTTTTCTTCTCCAGGCTGAACAACCCCAACTGTCTTTATAGGAGAGGTGCTGCAGCCCTCGGTTCATCTGTTTTCTTTTCCTAGCTCTAAATGGCAAAGTGTATGGGACACACGTACTTAAAACAGGTGTTACAAAGGCTGGTATTAGCAAGGTATCAGGGCTGAAGAATAATTAAGACTTTGCCATGAGGAAGAAAGGTGGAATAAAATTTTTGCAATCAAATTAGTTATTTAGCACATGGAATCAGCATCCAATCAAGATCCATAAATAAGTGCATCACAAAACTTATGCTAATTGTAGATCACAGAAAAAAATATTGTTGTGAGTATTGCTTGGTAATTTAAAGACACTGTGACTGAGTTTTGAGTCTGCTTTGAAAGGATAGTTTTGATATTGTTGAGTGTTATTGTTTCTTGACAAAAAACATGTATTTGATGGTGTTTAATATTTGCATATCAGGGGCATTACTAACCTTGTGATACCACAAAATTCAGATCTGCCTATGTAACCACTTTTCAAAAAGAAAACTGTTTCTTTAAATGTGTTATGCTGTTGTTATTTCATTTTTTCATTAGTACATTCCATATGCCGCTTTGCGTAAACTTGCAGAGGATCAGCATGAAGCTGACTGTACAATATTTTATTCTTTCAAAATGATCTTTTATATTTCTCAACGTTGTTAATTTTGATACGTAGGCCTTTTCTGCATCATTTGTTTACCC
Source organism: Rhinoptilus africanus (assembly GCA_013400135.1). Lineage (NCBI taxonomy): Eukaryota > Metazoa > Chordata > Aves > Charadriiformes > Glareolidae > Rhinoptilus > Rhinoptilus africanus. The sequence goes on along the minus strand of VXBO01001527.1, from coordinate 34,080 downwards.
TCTTTGCCTGGTATTTAGGCATCTTGTTTGTTCCAGGTATACACTGAGAGAAATCTTTAATATCCTTAGATGGCCATGGATGTTTGACTGATGCGATTACCTTCTCTTCTCCAGTTTTCCCTTTTTCTCCCATTAAACACAAACATTATATTCATGCATATTCTTTCTAGGGGTTACCCTTACTTCTCTGCTTCATTTGAGAAACTCTTGTAGAAGAGTTCGCTGTTGCAGCCACTGCCTCTCTGACACGTCATTTGTGAATTTCAGGTCCTTTTTTTTTTTTATTGCTAATATTACAGTCATGGATAAATATCACTTACAAATTCTGTTCCTGTCCTTGACAAGGTGAAGTTATTAAGACTCATTTACAGCCTGTAAGAGGAGATGTCTGGATATGAAGTCTAGCGCTGCTAAAACATTAGTATATCTGTCTGCTTGTTACTGATCATTGCTGTCAGGTGAGAAGACCTGTGGTACATGTTCCTATCTCATCATCTAAGAGTTTATTCACATGAATCTTAACCAGCAGTAGTCTGAGCTGGAAGGGGGAGGGAGACATACACCTGCCAGAAGGAGGACATGCCTGGGAAGTTCGCATTGCAATTAAAGGTATGAAAGGAAAAAAGCCAAACCGTGACTAGAAATAGTAGGCAGGCGTGAAGATAGGTTAACTAAACATTGAGCTTTCCAGTTTCCACTGGAAGAAACATAAGTATTTGCACACAGGATGTTTGTTTTTGTTTTCCTTTCATTTTTTTAGTTTGGTTTGTTTTTTTTTTTAATAAGCTATTTTCTTGGTTTGTTCACATTAGTTTTGAACTTTCCATTTTGCTGCTTTACAGAAGCCTTTTTTCACCCTCAGCACTGCTAAGGGAAGCTGCTGTAACGTCATCTTTTTAGAAACCAAGATCCATGTTGCAGAGGACAAAACTGTTGCAATAGTTCTCTGAAGGTTGAGCGTTGAATGATCTCCCCAAATGGAAGTGGTAGTAGTGATACCATTTAATCCTCCTTAAAATACATTAAGAGCTCTGATTCCAATATAGTTGAGTTTGTTTAACTAAAGAAAAAAGTTGATATACGATTTTAATGAAGTATGAGTGAGATTCTTGTTCTTATTTGTCTCTGCATCAATGTGTTTACATAGCGTTGCTTATACCTGGTGAGTGACAGCACAGGGATGCCAGAAAGTAAAAGGAGAAAAGCTGAAAACTGGTTTTTTAATGTTCTCTCCCTTCTTTACCCACTGTGAGTATTTCAGTCCCCTGTTACGAATTTTATTTGTAATCCATTTATTGTGTCTATTTCAAAATATTCTTGTACTGACACTGATACAGATCATAGAATTATCCAAATTGGAAGGGACCTTTAAGATCGTTGAGTCCAACCATCACCCTAATGCTGACAAAACCACCTCTAAACCATGTCCCTAGGCGTTCTCACATACTTCATTTCAGGCCTCCAACCTTTTGAAAATGCAGTGTTTTCAGCCCTCAGCATTCAAATTTCCATCAGTTAAGTTCCCGTTTCCAATCCTGAGACAAAAAAGTGTGGTAGGTTTTTTTCCTTGTCACTTTCTTGTGCAAGACTTGGAAGCATAGCCATTTCAAGCTTTTGCTTTTTTTCTTAAGGCTTTTTTTCCCTCTCATTTTCACAGAAAAAGCTCTGAGGCCCAGAAATATTTTCTAAGGGAAGCTGAGGTTTTACTTAATTTTTCGTTCCTCCATAATGTCTTCTCACCCCCTTAGCACTTTTATCTAGCTGCTTGACATGCAGATCATCTTTTATCTGAGGACTTACTTTTGGAGAAAAGAATGGATGGCTTCCCCTCAGCCCCATCACTGTCTTTGGACAAGTCCAGCACCTCACTGTTTTAAGAGATTGCTGGAGCATCCCATACCAGGAGCATCCCACAACAATTGATGCTTTGTCATCCATCCCACAAGCACTACCTCAAGCTTCAACAAGGTGTGAGGATGTACAGCTTCTGAGGCAGGATACTAAAAAGGTGAGGTTTTATTTCAGGAAAGACTTGCAGAGCTGTGTATCCTCCAGTCTGCGTTGTAATGACGTTTACAGGTGGAAGGGATGGGCGCGTATCAAAGCCAAGAGGGAGAAAGCAAAACCACCAGCTTGCTATATACTTCCATGAGTTTTCCAACCCTAATCAGACCTTACATCAAAGTCGGGTTTTCCAGTTATGTTTATGAGAGGTTAATCAAGCCCAATACGTGGAACTTCTGGGTAAATTCTAGATTTTCATTACTTTTCCACAACATGATGTCAGGTCATAAGATTAACTACACTTGTTACAGAGTCCCAACAGAAATTTAAGACACTAGCTGTACTGTGTTGTCAGCCTTGCCTTTTCCCTCTCAGTCATTTCATGTGTTTCTTTGAAGCCTTTTTTTTTTTTTTTTAAACCATCTTTTACATTGAGGAAGTGAAACTTCCAAATTAAGTGTGAAATAGTCCTTTTTTTCAACAATAACTTATTACAGTTCTGCTCTGTTACGGATATATGTGTTCTTTGAAAGATGAGCTGTTGTTTTTGCTCCAAAAACTCACCCTTTCACACTTTGTACGTGCTAGGAAAATAGGAAAATGCTCTTATACCTTTTTCCTCTCTTCTTTTTCTCCCCAGTGCAGTATTCATTAGGTCTCTTTAGCCTGGAAAAGAGGCGTCTGAGGGAGGACCTAATCAACACTTATAAATACTTGAAGGGTGGGTGTCAGGAGGATGGGGCCAGGCTCTTTTCGGTAGTGCCCAGTGACAGGACAAGAGGGAATGGGCACAAACTTGAGCACAGGAAGTTCCACCTGGACATGAGGAGGAACTTCTTTACCCTGAGGGTGGCAGAGCCCTGGCACAGGCTGCCCAGGGAGGTGGTGGAGTCTCTGTCTCTGGAGACATTCCAAACCTGCCTGGATGGGTTCCTGTGCCCCCTGCTCCAAGGTGGCCCTGCTCTGGCAGGGGGTTGGACTAGATGATCTCCAGAGGGCCCTTCCAACCCTATGATTCTGTGATTCTGTATTAATGAATTATTCATCCAAAACTCTCTGAAAACAAGGCATGAAAAGGAAGAATACCTGAGTTCCCCTAGACTTTTTAATTTTGTACTGCTTTTTACTAAAAAAAAAAGTCCTGAAGTGATACACACATCTAGGTCTTTGAATAAGCACTATCGAATATATAATATGTGATCCTGGGAAGATCCGTATGTGTGCTTTAAACTGATTTCTGTTGTTTGTATCGTAAATCTAGGAAAATAAACTTGTGCAGAACTACCTTCCATTACTCAGTTAACAGTAGCGTAGCAGACAAACACAAAGGTAGGATAAATTCCTACTTATTAGTCATAAAATGTCATATTTTACCACCTGTTTCATGCTCAGTCATTATTCAGTCAGTCAGGTTCCTCCTGGAGCACAGCAGAGGTGGCAGGATTGGGCCCAAAATTTGAATGACAACCTTATGCTGTGTTTAGCTGCAACAGTATGGTTTAAAGGGAAGTTGATCCATCTGATATTTTCAGCCTACATCACAAGCTCTTTCTTGAAAACTGTTTGTTATGAGAGAGAATAATTAGACTGTGTACTTCAATACAAATTGAAATTGCAAACTGTGATGAATACTTAGGCGGTTATGAAGAAGAACAAGTCTATTGACAGCGGCCAAAGTGACATGATACCAAGGTCGTCTATCAGATGCAACTTAGCAGAAGTTAGGACAGTCTGTGCTGTGCACAGCGCTTTGGCTTTTTGCACTCTAGGGAGCAGTGGACCTCCTAAACCCGAGATTCCTAAAGAGCACCGTAGGAAGCTTCAAAAAGTAAAACACAGAAAACATCATATTTACAGTGGGTGTTTTTAGAAAGCATATTGTAACACAGCGGAATACAATGTGATCAAAAATGTCATTGAATATATCTCTTGTAAATCTTTCATAAAATGTACCCTTTCTATCTCAGAACTTCTGTCAGCCTTCCATTTCCTGACTTTAACAAAACTTCATTTATTGATATCAAACCTCTGCGTGGAGGTAGTGGGCACACAAGTAACCACCTCTTTTTTTTTCTCCTGCCTCATGCCTTTCCTTATTTGAAATGCATTATGAAGAAGACCCACAAAAGATGAAAATGTAAGGCATTTTGTATGAGGTGTGGTCCTGATCCTTTTTCAATACAACTGCCTCCTGTCTAATTCCCTGTTTTGTCCTGCTAGGCTGTTCAGACAGGAGGAAACTGAAGAAATTAAGTTGAGAAGCTGAGTGGGCTGCTTACGTTTTTCTCTTCTGTTGAACCAGTGCCCTGAGTGCAAGGGACTGAAACGCTTTCCCTGAGACCTCATTAAAAGGGCATGCTTCTTTGCTATTAGGTTTTGTATCTCCCTTTGACTTTCATCACATACAAGGAGCCTCGGCACTGAAAAGATTTTTGTAGTGTTATAGAGGAAAAGTAACTTTTTATGGGGATGAAGAATCACATGTGATAAATCTCTTTAGCTAAGAAGAGAAAAGGATGGCGTTTTTTCTACTTGTGGTGGTCCTGATTTCGTTGAGCATTTTGGCTGATTACTCACTTTATAAACAAGAAAAAAATGGAATGCCTGAACCAAACTTGAGGTATCTGAGATGCTGCATGCTAATGTTTTGAAGAAAAACTAGTATAGAAAACCTTGAAGGCCACACACATACACACAGATGTCGGGGGAGTCAAATGGCAACTTGTGCTTTTTGGCAATGGTGACTTACATATGGATCCTCAAATGCAGAATGCCCGAGTCCTTTTGCCTGAGACGTGGTGTGTGACATGGCAGATGTGTAGTAGGGGTTCATCCAAGATTTCTCCTGGCTGAGACTGAAATTAGCATTAAAATCTTTCTTGACCAAGAAGATGTTGGACTAGATCCCCAGCTAAAATTTTATGGATCTACAGATAGGTCTAAAATGACGTAAGAACATCTTGACTGCAGATGACACTTGATCATAAAAAAGACTGTCTTGGACTAGCTTTTAAAATAAGTTTGGGGGATCTTTGGAAATTTGGCCCCATAGGTGGTGTCTTTCCTTTCTGCTTAGATAAGGACTTAATCCTCAGAGGCTGGTTGTGTTCAGATCCAAGGATTTGGCTCAGAACCCATTTTGTATATTAATGATGCAGAAGTGCAGGAACATTGCAGGTTCTTTGCAGCCAGGAACAACTGAAGTATATATTTATGGAGAAATCAGCCAGGCCCCTGCTAGTTAAACTGCAGTGGAAGAAAAGATGCACATGTGGAACTTTACTGTATTTCCATTGAAGTCAATGCATTTTCATTCCAAGAAGAATAAGATCTGGGGTTTTTTTTTTCCTTTCAACATTGGAAATGAGTGTGTCTCAGATTTTGAACTCTGTGAAGCATTGTTAGAGATGTTTTTTCTAGTTAGTATAATCTCTGCTTCCACTTTCTGAATCTTTTTGGGTTTTTTGTTCAAAATGATTATTGGCATTGTTAGAAAAAATATATATGCTGCACTGGGTGGGGTGGTGATTAATTTTTAAAGAGCTATTTAGTTGCCTGGCATAATTCCAAAAATATATTTCTATATTACTAAAGGCATCAGACAGAAAATATTTAAAGAACTTTAGCTAGAACTAAAGAGAAGGTTGTTTTGATTTCAGAGCTGGTTTTATGACAGTTTAAGTTCATGGCTACCCTACTGAAAAAAATCTGAAACTGTATTGTTTCATTGAATGTTGCCTGTAATTTTTGTGTGGCAAAGAACCAAAACATCCCTAGGAAGCTGTATGTTTGTTTGTCTTTTTATTAACAAGTCATTGGCTAAATAAATTTCCATTGTTGAATGACTAAGACAGTCAAATATTTACGATGCAGACATAGGGCCGTTCCTCTTAAAGGCTGTGTGAGAAACATCTGGCCAAATGATTGAACATCTTTTGTAACAGGGAATTTCTGGGATTAATGTTCAAGGATTCTGACTAATTGCAGGCACTAACTCTTAATGAGTGCCAAATGTGCACCTGTTCACCTCTCTCTCTAGCCTCTCCATAAATAGGTTGCATGGATGATGTTCTGATGGGCAGTTGTTTTGTACTGTAGCTTGAAGGTCGTTTTTCCTGCAGCTCCGTTTTATTTCACACATCTGGGCACATCGTGCACACAACAGGATGTCAGCGCTATTATTCAGCTGTAATCTGGTGTCCCTGCTTATGCACTAAATCAGTTCCTTAGGCTGTACTTAAATTCTTCTTGTACTTACCGCTCTGTATTAGACAATGTAGTCAACTGTTTTGTCAGTATTTGCCAGTTCTTCAGAATTTCAGTGATTCTGTTCTGAGAGGCATTCCATGCCCTCCAGCAGGAAACTTTACAGACTAAACAAAGGCAAAAGAGTTTGAAATGACAATTTAGGGTCTGGATCATTACTTTTCTGGTTTTAGATGGACTTAATGCCACTGCAGGGAAGCAAGCCTGGGGAGGAGGTGCTCTACAAATCACAGTCTGTGTCTGGCAATGAAATTTGTAGAGAATAGGCTTTTTTGAGGAACCTGTGCCATTGTCTCACCACCTTCACAGTGAAAAATTTTGTCTTGGTATCTAATCTAAATCTCCCCTGTTTCAGTTTAAAGCCATTACCCTTCGTCCTATTGCTACGCTTCCTGATCAAGAGTCCCTCCCCATCTTTCTGTATGCCTCATTCAAGTGCTGGAAGGGTCTATAAGGTCACCCCAGAGCCTTTTCTACTCCAGGCTGAACAGCCCCAACTCTCTCAGCCTGTCCTCATAGGATAGGTTCTCCAGCCCTCTCATCATCTTCATCACCCTCCTCTGGACCCACTACAATAGGTCCATGTCCTGAGGTCTCCAAATCTGGACATGGTACTCCAGGTGTGGTCTCACCAGAGCAGAGTAGAGGGGTAGTATCACCTCCCTCGACCTGCTGGCCACGCTTCTTTAGATGCAGCCCAGGATATGATTGGCCTTCTGGGCTGCGAGTGCATGTTGCCAGCTCACATTGAGCTTCTCATCCACCAACACCCTGAGTCCTCCTCAGGGCTGTTCTCAATCCATTCTCCACCCAGCCATGATAGTTAAGGTATCTGTGCTAACCTGTGCCTTTGCTCTCAAGGTGCTGAACAAGCTTACAGAGTGAAATTCCCTCATCTCCACACTTTCTATGGGCCAGTTTAAGCCAGGGCCTTCCTAGGTGTTTGGGGGATTTCCAGCAAGCGTGCAGATTTGTCGTGCGGAGAACCTACATGCACAGATGTACAGAGAGTGTAGCTGTACAGAGAGAGCCAAGCGTCACGCTGTGCTGGCGATGCAGGCTCCTGTGTGCCGGCGTAGCAGTAGGTCTCCCGGCTCTAGGGATCTTCAAAGGTGAAGCCCCAGAATATTGGGTTGTGAAGATGTCATTGCTTGAGTCCTCAGGACAGAGACAGAGCAGGGCAGGACCTCTTACTGACAGCTTTCCTCAGGTGCAAAGTAGCAGGAAGGCAGTCCTGTGAAAATGTTTGGCTTTAATATTATAATGCAGATATGCCAGAGAGATAAAAGTGAAACAAAGAAATCCAGGAAGCACAGCCTACAGGCAAGTCGCTTGCCAGCAAGGAAACTAATAAATGGGACATTTGGTGAGCTAAAGGTAGTGGCCCTTACCCTCAGTTTAGGATTACAACAAATGAGTCATTGAAATAAAAATCAATAAGGTGAAACTTTCGCTTAAATAATTCTGTAATGACTGCTTAAATCCATAAAATGTGGTATGGGATAGTCTGGGGTATGACTGTAAGAATCCGGTACTTCCCAGTATGTTTGTGCACATCTCCTTTCCCTTTTGCAATTAGCAGGGTAGGCCTTACTTAACTTTATAATACTTACAGAAAGCTTAAAGTTTGTTTCTGAAGCCTAGACAAAACAAAGCAAGATTCTTAGCACCTGTGTAAATGTGATTTATTATGAAAAGTGAACGGAGGTCCTAATTTTGAAAAGCCGGTATATTGCTGGGATGTTTTGAGCTTGTTGCCCTCCAACTGCTCCAGAAAACTGGCAGCTCCTCTGCTTATTTGCCTGCTTCTTTCCTGGAAGGTGCTTTATGATTTAAATCACTTCTTTGGGTGGAGAAAAGCAGATCTCTCTAAGTCAGCAACAGCCGTTTACACTGACTTGACACCAAGAAATAAAACCAATTGAAAAGGATCACTGCAAGGATAGAGAAGAATAGGCTTAACTAATAAAAAGCTGCTGAAAGCAGAATAAAAAAAAAAGAAGACATGCTACTGGGGTTTAACTCTGTACTTCAGAACACAAAAAGCATGCACACAGTTTTGTATATTTAAAAGTAAAGAAAAGTGTTGTTTGGTGATTTGGTTTTGGCTCAGTGTTTTTGTTTGGTTTTGGGGGGGGGGGGTTTGGTTTTTTTTTTAAGGCAGGTTTTTATAATATGCAATACTTACGGGTCTAGAATAATCTCTTAAATCAGAGAGCAGCATCCATGTGCTATGTGGGCATTTTAGGCAAAGGGCTGACTCTCACCACATGAAATCCTTTTGCCTTTTTTGGCTGGAGAAGAAATGCTTCCAAACTCAGTGCGAAGGCAAGAAGAGGACCAGACTGTACAGCCTTATATTTCTGACTCTCTGTGCCATGTGCTTTTAACAGCGTGTGGCATGGCTAGTGGGTAGCTTCCCCCCCCAACCCCCTTCCATAAATCAGATTATCTAACAGTTAATCTGTTTTGTTGATGTGCTGAGCGACAGCAGCTCATTCAAGAACAGACTCAGGGTGGGAGGGGGGAGCACTTTTGAGAGCAAGCTGTTTCAAACAAACATTTTCCTTTCAGTGATTCGTAGGATTAAATTTCAGGCTGTTGCCTATGGAACTTGGCATTAACAGCCAACTCGTTCATCACAGTAGCTTTTTTCCTCAGCTTCCCTTGCAGAAAAAAATAGAGCTGTAATTTATCACCATCAGTCTCCTTTGACCAGCTTATAAGGCTGTGATTACCCTTTTTCATCACCTTTTAATACTGACCAAAACCTAGGTGGTTAAATTCACAATCCTCTCGCTTTTTTGGTTTGTATCGATGTGTGTTTCTTTTCAGCATATGCAGAATACTTCTGAAATGAGCTGGAATTGATCTGTGCTACTGTTAACTCCTTTCCTTTCCAGACAGGTTATTATTATTATTTCTCAGCATATGTGTGTATGTAACCATCCATATTCATGCTATGCAGCAAGCCTATTTCCCCCTCACCTAGAGACAAGGTGGGAATACACGTCTCGGTTTGTCAAAATTTATTGCACTTTCTCTTGTTTCACTTAAGTCCATTAGTCTGTAGATCTTGATATGGCTCCTGAGTACCAATTTATATAGTGCTTGGTAGTTTGTATCATGTCTGAAAGGTGAATCCTCTTGTAGTCATCTTTCTCTCTTTTCATTACAATAAAGCGGGGCAGGAAAGACCTAAGTCTAATTAGAGTGAATGAATCTGTGTCTCGTACGTGCCTCAGAGGCTTTGCTGTCTCTTATCCATATTACTGTCGCGGCTGAGGAGCACATCACAAGGGCACCCTGGTGCGAACCCCGAGTGCTTTATCTCTATAGATTACTGCAGCGTGTTCGTGCAGGGTGAATCCAGACTCTGCAGCTTCAGCTTTCACAAAGCCTCGTCACAAGGGGAAAACAAATTATGGTAGCTAACCTGTAGCAACTGTCAGGAGGTAGAAGCCTAATGAAATTAAGACAATGTGCAGTTCTTCCAGGTTGCAGCGGGTGCTATGGGGAAGCTGAGAGATGATCAGAACCTGGTAATAGGCACTAAAACTGCAGATACCTTGCCTTTTCCAGAACTGCATTTCACTTTAGTCTGTATGTAAATGGTATAAGAACATATTTTCACATCACAGAGATGAGATTTCAGCCGGTACAGAAAGGGCTGAACTAAGAACAGCATAGGGGACAAGTAAAGAACTAGACAATCTTGCCGGGATAACAGGAAACCTCAGCGTGGAGTCACAGGGTCGTAGTGTGTGTATTTTATTTTGGAATGCTGTGTTTGCTTAGCTGGACCTGCTAAACTTGTCCTAACCACTGTAGGGAAGCGTCCTGTCTCATTGTATACCTACGTTATTTGTATCTGGATATTTCTGTCCATGGAGAGTGTACACATTGCATAATACTTCTCACCATGGTATTTAGAAGAACCTAAAGGCAATAGATTGAGAGAAGCCAAGTGGCCTTTTGAAAGGTCTCAGTGATGCAAAATGCTGGGAAAAGCTCTGAATCTGGTGGTGAGAGAGCATAGTGTCCCGGTATGAATGTGATGGCTTCAGGGATTGTCCGGATCTGTGAGTAATCTGTGAGCCTCCATAGTCAGAAAAGAGTCCCCTTGGACTACTGGATCAATACAGGTGGATTTTTACCTTCTAGACAAACAGCTAGAAAGGTCACGAATAAACTTCTCTGTCTGAGATCAAAGGTGGCGGTCTGCCATCTCCTCTCCATTCCATTTCCACAGGATGGCTAACAGCAGTGGCCTGAGCGGCCCAGGTTCTTGAATCTCCTATTTGTCCTCTCTGAGCTTGCCTTTTCCCCTCATGTTATTTTTCAGGTCTGCCCTATGTATGATCCTTGATTCCTGCCTCAACTCTTAGCACTATTGTAAATGTCACCCTTTTGCTTTTCTTTGATTAGCATAGTCAATCAATCTGGTTTCTAAGTCAGCATCTGTCATTCTGAAGGGTTCGACGCAGAGAGACCCCTTGTGCAGTGCCACATGGTATCCAGCCCCAGCGCTTGTTCCCTCTGATTCGGCAAGCTGCTCTGAAACCCCCACTGAAACAAAGCACTCCTTTGGCCCTGTGTATTGTTTTTCATTTTGAAGCCCAGTGTCAATCTACCTTGGTCCAAGATAGAGCTACAAAAGTCATCTTTCTTTACAGTTCCAGATTTATCCCTTTTTTGGGTCAGGTCCTTCTAATTCAACCTGTGTAACTCCAATAAAACTGGTAAGGTTGTGCCATCAGGGCATTTGGCTAATATTGTTGCCAAACAAAGACATTTTGAAGATTAACTACCTGCATGTCAGGAGAATGTAAATACTTATTATTTGCTTCTGTAACAGGTTCTTTTAAGTAGTGACTTTTGACAGCTGCAGTTCAATTTTACCAACTGTTTCTTTCTAAAAATTAAGGCAATGTAGGATAGCAAAAGCAGAAATGGTACTTTTTGATGTAAACAAGCTGGTTTTAGGGAGTTAATGAATGAAGCAAGCACTGAAAGATGTAAAAAGCATTGTATTCGTGGCTAGAAATGTGAAGAGTCATGTATAATTCAAAATCAAATTCCACAGGAAGACTTCACATAATGTACATGAACTGAAGAAAACTGAAAAGGGCAGCATTTGCTGTAATCCAGACATCTTGTTAATGCTTACAGGTATTTGCAGCCAAGCGAAGAACACTGTATTTAACACTGAAGTGTATCTGAGGGAGAAACAAGGCAGGGAATTGATAATACCATAGTGGTTAAGCACATTAGAGTAATACAGCAGTCCTCTATTCCTACAACACAAGAAAGTTTTATCAAACCTCTGAAACCTTTTGGGATTCGCTTTCCCAGTCAGGAGAAGTGACAGAAGAATCTCTAAACCGAGCCATCTGAACTCGCGATGCTGCCGCAGTGCTTTGTGTTAGCAACTACGGAAGCCGTTACCAATATACTACCGGGCAGCACTCAGCTTATTTTCAATCAGCATTGTAGATATCACATAATAGTGACATGAGAGTTCCAGTTCCTTCCAGGGTGACTTCTTCCCAGGATCTTGACAAAATGGAGAGAGCTCTAAAAACTTCATGTTGTAATCAAAGCTCCAGTGAACCAAACTTTGCTCCAAGTCCAAAGAGTAATGTCATCGATCCATGGAAGTCACTTTGCATGGTTTGGCCCAGTTGTTACCTTTTTCACAGCTAAATCTGAAATGGGAATCACCATCCCAGCAAAAGCCGCTGATGCAGATCTTCAATGGAATAGCTGAACTGTTTTCTTTTGTGAAGGGTCCTACTGGCTTTTAGTATTCTGGGTAGCACTTTCAGGTAAGGTTTGCGTAGCAGCTATCACCAACTTGCACCAGCTACAGCTTCCAGCCAGAGGCAGGACTCCCTGCCTTGGGGTGACTGCTCTGCCCAGTTTCTCTGGGGCTATGTGAAAGTCAGCTTTTGTTTGTCCTTCTGTGCCCTGCTTTGTGCTGTCTAATCTGCCTGACATAGAACAACTGATTTAAAAGCTGTCCGCAATATTTCCTACTAGGATGAAGTCTGAAGAAATGAGACTGAAGAGAACCTTAAATTTTTGCATGCATTTTTTTTCTATTGATGTGTTTCTGGATGGCTGTGTACCTCCACACATAAAGGGAATAAAAATATAATGAACTGGCATAGATTTCAAGCCTCTAGGTCAGTGCAGCTCGCTGTGGTAATTGCCTGGTGACCTCTCTTTTGGATCCTTGACAAAGCCTGTCTTTTTAACGACACACACTTCTGCTTGACCTCTATTACAGGTATAAAAAAAAAGTATTCCACTCTGGGTCTTTCTCTCACTTCTTGTAAACAGATAGGTGGTGACTAGCATGGTCATTATTCCCTGAGGGCTTTCGGTAACCACTTTTCAAATAAGTCTGTTCTGAGATGAACAGCTTTGTGGTTCAGGGTGGCCTTCAGTGTTTGGAGTTCAAGTTCCTTGGTCTCCCGCAGGTTTTGTTTAATGACAGTGGGTGGATTGCTTTGGAGGGCATTCATCTTTTTTTTTTTCTTTCACCAAAGTTATCTAAAAATGAGGCCACTGATCCGAATGAGTCAGGTGGGCTCCATTTATTGTCGAAGAGGAAAGCAAGGCATCTGCAGAGGGTGAACATCTCATCTTTTTTTGAGTGTAGGAAGAGCTGACTTGTTACCAACTGAGTTGAGGTGACATTAATTCCGTGTTATGATTTTAAATCAGACCGCTCATTGATTTTGATGGGAGCACACCTGAGCACACGCTTTTTCCTTTTCTGGGAACTGACTCATCCAACCTGAGGCATCCCATGTTCAAAGTGTTAGGTTTAACTTTTATATGTTGTTTTTTTTTCTTTCCGCTAACATTTAGGTTGCTATATTCAGGTTTTGACATGAACCTCACAAACAGCTGATCTCCAGAAGTGTCTCAAGCAGAATGCATTGTTTCTATGGGGTTTTTTCTTACCTTTTTTTCTTTTTTTTTTTTGACAAGTACATTTCCACTAAATATTTTTAGGAGCTACCATGATACCTGTAAGTGCCACAAACTAGTAACTGAGAGAATCATGTAAAAATAGCATTGGAAGGGACATCAAAAAGTCATTTAGGCCATCTCTGTACACATTAAGGTAAGTTCTTACGGGGCACAAGAGTTTGGTTTATTAATCTTTATTAATTATTATTTATTAATTATTACTAATTTATGTTTGTAGATGAAATAAATGCTGTCTGAAATGGCTGCGCCATATGTGTGGGACTCCATGTTATATTGTTAGCAATCTGACAGTGCTTCATAGAGCAAAGCAGTTGTCAGTCTGCAGGGAGGAAAGAAGGTCTAAAAGAATGCACTAACAAACGTGAAATCTTTGTTGCTGTACTCTGTTTGCATCTCAGTGCTGTGTTGAAAGAACATTTACAAATGACCACGAAGTCTGGATAAGAGAAGAATTTTGTTCAGTTTTGAGGCTTTCTTATTCATTCTCTTTTGGCTTCTGGAAGTGGCTGTCCAGGTTTAAGTGTCTGGAGTATATTTTTGGTGTAGAAGACTTGTATGTGTTGGCTTTGAATGTACCAATCTTTCAGACTGCCAGGCTCGCCTTCTGGGGAAATTTTATATAATTGGAACATCACCTAAAGTGTGTTGCTTTTTGACTAAATTCCTTTAAAGTCTTTGGTATTTCCCTCTTTTATTTCTGCAGTTCCTTCATTTCATGTCATAAATAACACTGAACTTGCTGAATCGCTGCCCAAGACTTGCTTCAAGACTGGGTGAACAGGAACAAAAAGGGAAGTGAGAGAGGATTTATTCAAACTTGGCATTAACGTGAGCAAGTGGCACTTTGAGGCACTGCCCTAAATACTAAGAACCCCAAAATGTTTAAAAGAATTACGGAACTGGTGGGCTACTTTAAAGCCATGCTGAACCTAAGCAGAATCAGAAAAATTAGCAGAAAAGACTGAAGGTTAACAGTGCTTCTGTCTTATGACACAGATTTGAACACCGAAGCACACAGGCACAGCATTAGCATTGTTAAATGTGTGTATAATATGCTAACTTTGCATTAAAAAAAAACCCCGTGCTATATTCTCAGAATTATCATCCTTTAGGAATGTGGACTCTCAGGAAATCAGTTTTGCTTTCCAGGAGCTTTGGCACCTCATGCAGGAGCGGCTTGGATGGAAAGTGACCACGTGTTCCGTGGTTTCTGCGGCCCTGGCCTTGCGTCACTGCTTGCACCAGTGGTACCCAATCGGTTCTGCCCGCTCGGCAGCCACTCTGTGCTCCCGTGCCTTGTGCGGGCGCAGAATGATGCCATAAAAGACATATTTTGAGCCTTTTATATGAACTGTCAGAATAACACCGAGGTTTTTGCAGAGGATAATTGCAGACTTTGTTTTACATTTCCAAATGAAGTGTGGAAGAATCATCTATGTTCTTGGAGATTCATGAGGTGATGACTCTTATTGTGAAATGAAGCTAATCCCTGGTAGGAGATAGAAGCGATGCAGTAATTGCCCAATTAGTCCAGAGTACCTCCCCATGGGACAGGGAATACTGTTTTATTTCTTGATCTCATTTCTAGCCTTTGCTTTGTAAATGTCTCGAGAGCCTCTGAATAAAGGTAACTCTGAGAGAAATGGACTAAAAAAGTTTGCAAAGAAAAATGCTTGAAACAAAATTGTTGGCTGATATTTTCACTAAAGGAGGTTACTCTTAGCTGCCCTAGTGTTATAAACAGTGGGTTTACGAAACACAAGATTTTCTTTGCCCAATGTGGCATATACCAACAGAAATATGCGGTTGTGTGTATATCCTGCATATCCTAGTGTGGTTGGAGGTATCTCGATTTGAATAGTGTGTTTTCTCAAGTCTGCGTTTCCAGTGAGAATACTTAAAATGCTAAGCAGCATTGCATGTAAGCATAAAGAAGATTAATTTCTCTGTGTCATTCAATTATGAAGCATACAGCTCTATAGCTTTTGATAACAGTGACATAAAAATAATGGTATCTTTAAAGAAATAGAGAGATGTTATATCTGAAAGGCACATCAGAGCTATAACCCTTTTCTTCTCATTATGCCTGCATGCTTTTGACAGCGGAAGAAGGCTTCGCTGAGCAGATGAAGAGGGATTTCTTTGTCTGCAGGGGGAACTTTCTTCAATAATTATAACTCCTTTTAAGTAACTCTTTGGAAATAACATCTCTGAAATGAGATTGTGGAGTTACTTTAGCCAGGGCATATATCTGGCAGTGATTCATTCAGACTCTGTTTAAAATGGCTTTTCATGAAGTCTGCAGTTCTGTTTTGCTGATAATGACAACCGGTAAAACGCTGGGACGTACTGTAGCATTTTAAGAAAATGTTTTGCTCTTACACCTGCCAGGACATTTGAGGCCCTGTTCCCTTTCTCCAGGATGTCTGTGACTTCCATATATAATCAATAGGAATTGCTCATATCCTGTGCTAGGAAAATAAAGCACATGAGCCAGTGTTTTAAAACCTGTTGTCTAAAGAGCAGTGTATAAATGCCACCAGGTTTTTCAGTGGTGGTAGGTTTTTTTTTCCTTCTCTTATGTTGGCCTTACATACTGAAGGTCTGGTTCTGCCTCGTTTTAAGCCAGTTTGGGATTTAACTTTCAAGTCATTGCAGGGAAAACCGGCCTTGTGGAGAAAAGGTGTGTGACTTCTGAATGGAAGCACGTACCTTTCCTCACTGGTGGTAAGGTGGGAAAATAAGGTTTATAAGACATTTGCTTTACATATATTATAAGTGCGCTTTTGAGGTGTTTATATTACTGTCATAGTAAAGTGTGCATTATAAAGATTTTTAAAAGAAGCTGCATATCCAAGCTCTTCATAGGTTTAATAATCTTAAAGTCACAGACCATAATTGTTTTGTGTTGCACTAGAAAGCATTCCAGTGACTTTCTTATTGTGAAATCAGGAGAGAGAAAGAGTGTGGCTCTATAGAAGTATAAATATTTTTCTTCAAGACATTTGGAGTTTCACATGCTGTTGAGGGTTGTTTTTCTTTTTTCTGCTGTGAGAAGGCCTGCATATTCAAAACACTTTCAGGCTTGATGTGTAGTTTTAGCTAAGGGTGGGTGTATCTTGCAGAGCTTGAGGTTTGGTTAACACTGCCAAGTATTTCTGGGTTCACACGGTTCACTCATCTAGTTGAAGCCTGAAAAAACACTTCTCCTGTGTTTCATTTGTGGAGTTTTTCCTCTTTTCAGTTTGTTTTTGTTTGTTCTCTTTCTTGTTTTGAATTAGGATTTCTGCTCTGGGCTCCGGTTGGAGCATCACCTTATGAAAGGTCGTGTGTGTTTTGTAATGTGCAGCTTGTGCTGCCTCTCTAGTCTCGCTCATGGAGCCAAGGATGACCAATCCAATAATAAGTATTAAGGAATTCTTTAGTGAGACTGTCGCGTGTGAACAGCAACGTCTGGCCATCTTGAACTTCCCATCAAATAATCTCATTTCAGCAGTCGAGTTACTTTAAGCCCAAATGCAAATGGGAGTTACAGTTGCCATGGCAGGTATTGGTGACTGCACCGAATAAACACACACACATGCGTGTCCTTGCAGGATGCTTATTTGGACTTCTATCCATGTGGAAAGAAACCCAGGAAAGTTCAGATTTTGTCAAACTTTGTTCTCCTAATAGCTGAGTGTGTTTGA
Source organism: Rhinoptilus africanus (assembly GCA_013400135.1). Taxonomy (NCBI): domain Eukaryota; kingdom Metazoa; phylum Chordata; class Aves; order Charadriiformes; family Glareolidae; genus Rhinoptilus; species Rhinoptilus africanus. The sequence goes on along the minus strand of VXBO01001527.1, from coordinate 17,116 downwards.
AATTAGACCAGGTAAGCTTACCATCCCTAAATTTCAAAGCTTCTGAGAGCTGGCGTGCATATCTAAGAAATAACAGGGTGATTTTTACTTTTTTCTAATTTGATCTGTTTACTACAGAATCAAGTTTAAGTCAGTTTCTCCTGCACTGCCTGAACAGGTTACTCAGCTCAAATGCACACCTTTAAAAAATACTGTTTTCCTCGGTCTAAACACCTTCACAGTTTAAAAATTTGTGATTTATTTGTGATTTATTTCTGATTTGAAAAGACGACCTTAAGACTCCAGCTATTGATTCAAGCTATGCCTTTTTCCAGGTAGACAAAAGCCCTCTTACTAACCTTTTTTTTCTCTCATTCAGAGCATGTGTACAGAGCGAGCGAGCGAGCGAGAGATGTGTATACTTATAATCAAGTCACCTCCTGCTCCTGTTTTCAATAAACCAAGCTCCTGGCATTCTTCAGATTTCCCTGAAACACTTTCTCTGCAGCCATGAGCGATTGCGTTGTTCTGCTCTTCCTCTCAGTTGCTCTTTGCTGCTGCTCACTGTTTCCTGTTTATAAATCTCAGGATCGTACTTTTTTATTGCCACAAGGTTACCCTTGAACTCCATCCTGATGTGGCACTTTTGCGTTTGGCTGGCTATCCTGCCAGAAGAGCTGCTTTCCAGGTTTCAATCTCTCTTTTTTCCTTTCTTTTCTTTTTTTTTTGTTTCCTTTTTACCCCTTACTTGTTTGCCCAGTAGGGCTTCCTGGTGCCTAGAAACACTACCTCGCTTGTAGGAGTGTATTAAGAAAAGCGTATTGCCTCAGGGGGCCAGGTGATCCCTGACAACCCTCCCTGTGCCATTCACTCTGCTTCGTTCCGCTATTTCATCTAAGAAACAGGCTCTCTTGTGGTGTGCACTGCTCAGCTGGGTTTTTCTCAGGAACACTACTAGGTATGTGTTGGGGAGTTTTACAAAGCAAATGTAAGACCTAACGTATCAGAAGATATTCCTTATTCTGCATTGAGCCATTCCTGAGTTGGATTGCTCCCTCCTGTGCTTTAGTGGAGCCAGAAAGGGGGACTTGCAGAGTAGAGCATGGGTGAGTCAGGGAACCCAGAGCTATGTTCCAGAGGAGAGCCAAGAAGATAATCAGAAGGCTGTAGCACCTCTCGTATGAAGACAGGTAGAGAGAGTTGGGATTGTTCAGCCTGGAGAAGAGAAGGCTCTGGGGAGACCTTACAGCAGCCTTCCAGTATCTAAAGGGGGCTACAGGAAAGATGGGGGGGCCACTCTTTATTGGGGAGTGTAGTGATAGGACGAGGGGTAATGGTTTTAAACTGAAAGAGGGGGGATTGAGATTAGGTATCAGGAAGAAATTCTTTCCTGTGAGGGTGGTGAGGCACTGGAACAGGTTGCCCAGAGAAGCTGTGGATGCCCCATCCCTGGAGGTGCCCAAGGCCAGGCTGGATGGGGCTTTGAGCAGCCTGGTCTGGTGGGAGATGTCCCTGCCCAGGGCAGGGGGGTGGAACTAGGTGATCTTTAAGGTCCTCCCCAACCCGAACCATTCTGTGATTCCCAGCTCTGCTGTGGATTTTCACTATGACTTGGGTACCTTGCCCCACTCTAAGCTAACAATATTTACCCACTACGTTACAGCCACTGGAGAGAGAAGATGATGGTGTTACAGCTGCAGAAAATAACATCCAAGCTTTCAGTGGGACCAGAAGCAGTCATTTCTAGACAGGGTCAAATGCAGAAAAGCAGAATCCACGGTACTAGCCAGGTCAGTTCAACTTGTTGGTAATGCTAAACACTGGCATAGAGAGAGCTCAGTGGCTGTGACGGTAAAGAGAAAATTTTAGCTGCTTCCAGACCTTATTTTGGAATGTGAGTCAAGGCTCAGGTTGGTTGTTTACTTAGACTGAAGAGTAGCAGAAAAGGTTAAATCATCCCTACCCCAGACTAGAGTTGACATTTGAATCAGTCGCTCAGCGAAATGTTAGCTGACACCAAGATAGCTCACTTGGGCAAAAAAAATCCAAACCAAAACAAAACAAAATCCAGAAGTCTACTTAAACAAACCCCTCGCTGCCCCAAAGCAGCATTTTTACATGGCTTGTTCTCAATTTCATCTCAGTTGTTCTTAATTATATCTCTATTCCTGTTATTCAGTCTCCTTTTTTTTTAATCATATAAACCAAACTGTTACTGAATTTTGTCTTTAGAAAACCCTGGCACCGTCATTAAAAAATGGAATTTGTTGCCTGCAAGACCTTTTCCATGATGTACGAAGAGGCCCTGGGAGTTTTATTTTACTCTTAAAAGCTCTCATATTCTCTGAAGTTGATGTTCTTAAAAATAATTTTAACCTGGTTTATATTGGTGTAGGCAATTTAACTATATCAGTTTAAAATCAAATTTTAATTAAGCTTCTGTCTGTTAATAATGTAGGAAAGACATGTTTATCTTCTGCTTGATTTTTTTTTTTTCATTAGACATTTTAAGTGTTGTTTACCCTAAGGGACTGTAGGGACAGCTGGAGAATTGCAAAACTAACGGTGTTGGAGACTAATGAAATAAAACTTGATTTCTTGAGAAAGGGGGTGAATTTAATTATCTGAACAATATGTTTTTGCCCTGATTTTTGTCTGATTTATACTAGTTTCACCTTTTTTTAATTCAGTATGGGGAATAGCTCTTGTTTTCAGTGGCTTTTAACCACACTACCTGAAAATGAAGGCCCAAGATTCAGCAGCTCTGCCCCATCCTCAGGATGGAAGGTTTCCCTGACAAGGTTCTTGAGCAAACAAGATCTCTCCAGCAAAAACAAGACAGACTTTATTATTCCTGTTTATGGTTGAGGTAAAACGAAGTAAGACATGCCCCTCTCTATTTTAGAGTGTTTGCTTGATTTTTGTTTCTCTATTTAATTCAGGAAGTCACTGGCATCTGGGGTTTTAATAGCTCATAAACAGAGGCTACAGATGTTCCGCTCTAATTGGTGTAAGGCCTTGACCAGGCTGGGGGCAGTGAAGAAACCTTTTGTCATTGGGTTTGGTGACATTTCAGGGGAAGCAGCTGGCACCGCGCTGCAGGTTTCCCCTCCTTTCCTTCCTCTGCCCCTCTTGCCTCAGCACACGGAGGGTGATTTCTTTCCCGTTCTCCCAGACCTGGAAGACGTGCAGTGCTGGGTTGCTGGCGTGCAGAAAGGTGGCTTTGCAGGAGAGATGTGAGGCTGTTGCTGGACCCGTAGGAGTGTATGTTTTACCAAAGGGTTACTTGAACTGAGAAATCAGGACACCTCCACATTTCTTTGCAGTTTTCTGAATGATTTTATTATCAGTGATCAAAAATAAATGAGGACTAATTCTACATGAAAGCTAGACTACTACTTTAGCATAAAGCATGAAGACTTGTGTCATCGGTCATCCCTATGACACTAACATGAGGTGACCAAAGAAGGTTCAGGCTTGTGGCTACAACCTACCTTGAGCGTAATGACTGAAGCCTTTTTTCTTCCTGGGAAAGTCTTTAAGTTGCTGAACTTTAAAAGCGTTGGCAAACATTATTAATCAAACAAACACTATTAATCAAACCTATCCATCCCCTATATGGGAAAGTATGTTGCAAGGTATGGAATGGCTTCCATATGAGGAGCAGCTGAGTAAGATGAGTATCATTCAACTTGGAAAAAGAGATGACTAAGGGCACGTATTGTAGAGGTCGACAAAACTCCCACAAAAATCTAACAGCACTGAGAGATGTTCAGCAGTTTTGGAGGGTTTGGCAATGTGTTGGTGATACTGTGCCTCAGATTGGGCTTGTTTCATTCTGCTGATGTGTTCCTGGCCCTCTGCCTGAGATTTGGGTTATTTGTCCTTTTGTTTTGTTTTTACCATTCATTTTCACTATTGTCTGTCTCTTGCTCCATTCTAATTTGTTGCTCTTATCAGTTATTTTTAATGCAATCTCCCTGCAGAGAGTGATAAAAGCAGTTAGTGGTTTTGTACCTTGGGGGAAGTTTTAGCTGAGTGAGGAAAGTGGAAATCCCCTGAAGTAATTTCACACAGTTCCCAGATTGCTGCTCCAAACCTGTTTCTTGCCCAGCTAATTTGGGGTCACTTGAACTGGAGCATGCCCAGCAATGTTGCTTAAAACCACACCAGATGTGCTCTGCTGTTTTCTAGCTCTTTACTCTTTCAGTCGTCTGTGCTTTTTTAAACCACAAACCGGTCTGGCCCACGCAGAGCCACCGGGGTTGTAGTATGTGATTTCAACCGGAGTTGTCTTCATGTCTTGGTTTGGGGATTTTCTGTGTTGGATTCGTAGGTAAGGGTGCCTGAGGGCTGCTTCTGTGAAGCTTCATCTTCTCTGGCAAAAAATGGGTGCTGTGTAAGGCTACTCTGACTGGCAGGTTTGGTGGTGCAGGAGGAGGAGGACGTGCACTGTGACTCCGTCACCATGTCCCCTTTCCTCCAGCCTGCAGCCTGTGGTACCCAGTCCTTGACTCCGGATGAACAGGGGGAGGTGGGTATTGCAGAGAAACGAAGGCAGCCTCGAGCTGTCCCTGCCTAATAATTTGAGTGGTGAGGTGGAAGAACTTCAGCAGGAGCTTTGCTAACTGGCAGGGTGACCTGCTGCACCCAGGAGGTGCTGGGGTAGATGGGGAGGGTGCAGGAGACATTGAGGGTCAGAGAGGCAGTGTAATGGGAGTTCAGCGGTGCCCTGGGGGACTTCGCCACCCCACAGGTACCTCAGCGCCTTTGAAGCTGCTCGGACTTGTGCTGGGAAGTGATGTAGTCCCAGTCATGGGGACCGGTAATGAGAACCGGTGATTAAGAAAACCTCATCTGGTCCCCATCTAGTTCCTTTAATGAATAGTTTTCAGCAAGAGTTGCAGATGAAGCCTTGTGGGTTTAAGAGGTATCTTCAGCTGTGTTAAAAGTGTTTGAAACGTCATCTTAGAACTCAAGCATTTCAGTTTAAATGAAATTTTTGCATACCTGTCTTTCTCTGCCTCTATTTTTTTCCTTTTTAAATGGTTTTGAAAGTTCCTAGTAATACTTTACTCTCTAGGGTCAAATGTTGGTTATTTTGCATATACCATTAATACTTTTTTAATGCCTTCTCTGAGGTTATGAGTAAATGGGCAGAATTTGTCAGTACATAAAAAAAAAAAAATCAATGATTCTGTCTCTAAATATAGATGAAAAGCTGTAATTAATCTGCATAATAATGACTACATTTTTTCTGTGTATAGTCTCATGCTTATTTCCTAATTTTCTGTGTGTTTTCAGTATTCTTTGTTCATGAAATTTGCAAAACACAAACAGCAGATAACTCTATTAGAAGGACATAAATCCACCCAGGTTATTTAATTATGCCGACAGCAGCTCTAGTTGCTTCTGGTGTCATTAATTTGTTTCCCTTGTTTTATCTTTGAGTATTCACTGCATCTTTGCACAACTCTAAGTTGCATTTCTACCAAATGTGTTCATGTGTTGCCAGGGTGTATGGGGTTGGCATATCCCGTGTCTAGTTTGGAAGGAGGAATTGCAGGTCCCTGCTGCAGTTAGCTGTGTTGGAGGTAGCTGGCCCGGTGTTTACAACTGTAAGATGTGCTTCTTGCCAGGATTCACCAACTCCAGCCTCTCCTGGCCACCAGCGCTTCCCCGTGCGGTATGTTGTGGGAGCAGTCACAGACAGCGAGGGGTACTGCATTCCTAAGCCATTCCAGTATGATCTGCCAACTGGTTGTATGCCATATTCTGTGCAAGCATCCAGATTCGCCTAAAATCGAGCTTACATGGGAGGGGATCCATAGTTTGAAGGAGAGAGGGTTTAAATCAGGGGATACAGTGACAAACTTGGCATGTGTGTCCCCATGCGGGGAATGGGCAATAACAGCCTCTACCAGCTCTTGCCAAATTGCCCTGCAAGCAGAGGGAAGGGCATCTTGGGCAAGCAGGGCTGTGTTGAACCCTGCCCCTGTTTCCAAGGAAGATGTGAGCTGCTCCAGCCCTTCTGCTTATTCATCTGACCTTTTTGGAGAAGCACTGACACTGCTTGCCTGTCGGGGATGAGGCTGGGATTTAGATGCTCTGCCCTTATCTTTCATGAACCTTTATTGAGCCGTTCAACACACTTGCCCTAGTTTTCCCATTTATAAATGAAAATATATTTACATGTGTTCTAAGAGCGACAGGCACAGTAACTGGCTTGTGTTTGCGTTGTGCTCTACCCTGACTACGTAAGATGCTATTCAAGACATATTTTCTTTTGGCACAATTCCTCTCAAGATAGCAAAGCAGCTTCTGCTTTAGACAGTGGGTGTGTTTTGCCACAACTCTGAAAAGGTTGTATTTTACTAATAAATTATTCCCAGAGCATATTTTGCTATCAGTTGGAGCATATCTTAGCTGTAAGGCCTCCATGAAGGAATCTGGGCACGTTGTACATGAAAAGATCCTAAAGCATTTTAGTGCACATTCCAGAACAGAGAATGTATAACAAGTGGCGTATGCCATTAAAGGTATATATTGTTTAGAAACTAAGGGAGATTTCTGGGGAGGTCTTCAGCACAAATGATTAGCAGCTATAATGAAGTACTATCCTGGTTATGATAACGGAGTCTCGAAAATTTGTGCCTTGGGTTGGGTTGGGGTCTGAGGAAGCCTATCAGAGAACCGCCCGTATTCTGTAATTAAGTGCGAATAAGTAACACCACGTTGGTTCATTAGCATTGGTTGGTTCAGCAGACTCATGAGCTGACACTGTGGGAGCCAAGCCCAGGAAAAATGCAGCTATCATGCAGAACAGGATTTTGTAAGGTTTCTAGCTTTTTACTCCTTTTTCCTTTGCTGCAGTTTCTGCATAAAATCAGAGGAAGTCAATATATTCTGAGCTCTTACAGCCTTGGCAAGATCAGCATTGATTACAAAAACATGAACAGAAATTTCTTTGTCCCTAAACAGTAATAAACAGTGACTGAGACTGCTTTTCACGGGAAAGATCACAGCCAGAAGCATCTTGCCTCTCCTGGTTTTAGCATCGAAAGAAATGAACCAAGAGCAGCTCTGCTGGAGGTTATTGTTGTTCGCTTCAGGACCAAATAGAAAACTTTTGTATCCGTTACTTAAATACTGTAGCCAGTCATCAACATCAATAGGTCTTTTTTAATTTCCAGCTCACTTAATTATCCTACTAGATATTTGTGCCTCTGCAATGAAGTGTTCCATGACAATAAGGTTGTATTAAGGAAAAAAAAAATAGTTTGTGTAAAAGAGTTTCCTTCTTTTACAAATGGGAAAAGTGCTGTAAGGAAAAGGTGTCACTCCTCTCTCCGTGGTTGCTGCATTTGCCTTTTAAGGAAACCTGATTTACAGTTAAATGTTTTGGAAGATGGGCAAAGGACCAAGGCAAGTGCTAACGGTGCCAAGGAGAAGCGGGAAATGAGGGAGAGGATAAGTTGAAGGAAATATCTCTCTGCTTTTAAACAGAGAAGGAAAACAAATTGGAAATGTGGGTGGGGGGAGATGAAAGCACCTACGTCATTGCAAAGCAAGGGCTTTAGAGTAAAATAGATCATATGGTGAAAACTCGTGCTCTGATAACTTCAGTAGCTTGATAGCCACAAAAATGGAGCTACGTGCTGCTGTGCTGTCTTTGCTTCTGGCCTTCCCCTGCATTTTTTTTCCTCTTAGGCTGGGCACCCTAGAAGGGGCTTAGCTCTGCCTGCCTGGTGTGTCTCAGTTTGAGCAGCAGGGACAGGGAACGGTCACATTCCTGCTTTCCTTCCCCAGCTCCAGCCCTTCTCCTCCACCCGATAGGGTGGGAGTGCAGAGGGGGGCTGCTGCCTGGGGGGCACCTGGGGGCAGGCAGTGCCCACAGGCACCATGAGTAGGTGGGCAAAGTCTTCTACATCCCGCTCTGCAGCCTGCCCTCACTGTAGGGTGAAGTCCTACCCAACACCTCACCAACCCCCTGCCCATGGTGACCTTTCTGGGGTGGGCACTGAGAGAAGAGGTGGAGGGGCCCATCTGCAGGACCCCCAGGTGTGTTGTGGAGGGTGATGCAGTCCATATCTCCAGACTGGCAGGTCCATCTCCCATCTTGCTACTGCTTTCCTCTGCTTTGTGCATGTGTTCATACCCCTGTGGTGGCAGCCGAACACTTGATGCTCACGTACGTGGTGTACAGCTCTGAGCTACCAAACCACCCTTCTACCTTGGGTCAAGCCCTAACTGAGGCTTTGAGAAGCAAGAGGCACCAACTGCCTCAGCCCCAGTCCTTTCTCGTTCGTCACCAGTCACAGAAACAGGTACGGTTTCCCCACTCCAGCTCAGAGAAGGACTTTTCGGCATAATCAGACCTCTGACTTTGGCCCTGTTGTTTCATTGTCTTAATTTGACTTAATCTTCCCTCTAGGGGAGAAACAACTTTCAGTTTGCAGTTAATGTAAAAGCAAGTCTACGGTTTGAGACCAAAGCTCCATTTGTCCCAGCATTGTGTCTCTCATAATGGTGAACAACAGCTGTGTGGGAAAGAGTATAAGCGTGGGGCGAATGTTTAGTCCTGTCTCCCCAGAATTGCTCTCCCAGCCCCCAGCAGTCTGTAATCCCTGGGTGTCTTTTGTATTTGGTGGCTTTCTGATGTTTTGTAACACCAAGATCCTGTATTTTAACCCCTTATTTTCTCACGTGAGACTGTTCCATTTTTATTCAGAGCCACCTTTTTAGTTTAAGAGTCTTTGTTGAGAAACCTCACTGAATAACTTTGGACAGCCTGATCTGTAGTTGCCCATATCTGTTATGAAAGCTCATGAGAAATTGGTGTCCTTTCTAGTCCTCTGGCATTGAGACAGTTTGTGCAAGAGAATATAGATGAGAGTCAGTAGTCATTTCACCTATGATATATGATGTGTTGACTATGTATTACTGTTACTTACTATAGATTAGTCTTGTCTTTGCCAATTTTTTTCTGTATTCTCATTTACTGATGCTTCAATTCAAGACCAGTGCCATGGATGCCCCATAACAGGAGAATCCCTGCAGGGAACAGTCCTTTTACCCAGTTTGATTTCTTACCAGTAATGCTTCCCAGTTGGCCTGCATAAGAGTCTAGGATGTTTCAACAGTATTGCACTGCTGCTTCTCTGAAGTGGATGAAGCTCAGAAATCAGCTTTTCTAAAATACTCCTTTGGTTTCCAAAAGTAATTTTTGAGTTCAAAAAAATGTAATTTAAGCCTATGCCTATTTTCAAAGGAGACAAACAGGTAACAGCTGATATTCCAGTCAATTTATATTTGCACCATACAGATTAGAAGAACTGAGATTGAACTCTCATTGGATAGTCTTAAAGACTTGGAACCCTTGTTGCAACTATGAAAATAATAGAACAATTCACATGGCATTAAAATTCAATTGAAATGCCATCTGATTAACCATTATACCATTTCCCATATAGTCATGGGGCACGGGATGGCTGTTGAATTGATTAGGTCAGCGTTTGGTTTGCTTCTTTCCAATAGCTGGTAGTTACTGAAATTGATTCCTAAAAATGAAATTATTTCTTCAAGAAATAAAGGAAGAGTTGCTTAGGTTCTCACACTCTCCTGTGAGGGTTCTGTTCCTGACCTCTGAGTGGGACCAAACACTGTCTGTTTTATCAGGGCAATTTTTGACCTCTATTTTAGATTAAAATAGTGTTTGAGTTTTCAGTTACAAAACCTGTAAAAGAAAACACGTCAGTACTAGAATTTGATGTACAACATAAGAGAAATCCTTACTTACACCTTGATAGGGTATCTTGGAGAAGACTATGTCTTGAAAATAGAATTCTACTCAAATAATTCAATTAATTATTTCTCTATGTGACTTCTGGCAGCTGCCAAGCATTGAGGAATTAAATTGTCTCTTCTAAGATGTGTCAGAAACATACCACTTTTTAGAACCTCCATCAAAACTTGACAACCCATTAAAGCAGCAGCCTGCCACTGTGGGGCCTGACTGCTAATTAGGAGAACAGAGGACCGTTTTCAGTATCATCCCTGAAACTCCCGGAGCAGAATCAAGAATTATCACAGGTTTGTCAGCACAGCCTCTATGGCCAAGGTGGAGAGTTTACGTACATCTTCTGGCTGTGAAATCAGCTCATTTCTTCTACAAAGGCCACCATCACAGAACTTAAAGGCTTTCTTTTCCCACTGTTACCAGTGAACGGGTTGTTACACTTGAAAAAGCTCACAATTTGTCCTAGAAGGCATCCCAGCTGAAGTATATTTCCATAGCTGAGCACTGTGGGGAGGATGCAGGTTTGGAGAGGGTCTTCCAGGTCTTTAGCCTGAAGCGTTCATCTTGCCACTGGAAACACTCTCTCACTTCATTGCTGTCCACAACTCTGTCGTCCGCTGCAATGTGTAGGTGTTGGTGGGCGGCCAGTGCTTGCTTCATATTGGCTCTCCATCTCCCCTTGCTCTGAGGTTCCTCCTGCTGTTGGCAGTTTGTTTGGGGATGGGGCTCCTTTTCCTGCAGGCTGAGGTGAGGAAGAGCCCAGGATGACCCATGCAGGAAGGTGTAGCACTTGGGAGATTCAGTATATTAGGAACTATTAATTCCAAAACAAACAAAGTAGCCACAGCTTGGTGCGGCTGTTTGGCAGGCAGTGGATTGGCAACAGGGCTACACGTTTGGCCTCGTGACTGGGAAACAAGCTGAGCCTGTCCACAGCTCCTTGCCATGGCCCCTCTGGAGCCACCGATGCCCAGGATGGTCCAACACTCAGCGATGACCATGCCGATGGCCCTCCTGTGCAGTTCCATGGGGTGCAAAGCCCAGAAGCTGAATGGGCTCTTGAAAAACAGCAGCACATTTTCTCCACACAGAAAGATTTGACTAGGCGAATACACTTCAGCAAGTTAAAGTGACTTAAATCATCCCAAATGCCTGTAAGTTCTACCTTAACTTGTTTTGTTATTGGCTCATTAGGAGAGAGTACTGATATGTTAAATGTTTCCTAAGCCAAAAAAGAAGGAAAAAAAATCCATTCACTGCAGCCTGAATACCTTTGATTTATGAATCTCTGATTCATCCTGACAGCTACTTAAAAATTCATGTCAAACTTGGCATTAATCTTGGCCAGAAAAAGAAAAGAAATGTGTTAGGTAACAAGAGTGCCACAAAATGCAGTTACGGTTGTGGGTGTGTTTAATGAAAGGCATCGTTAGCATTTAACTCGCCAGGGAAACATCAGTACAGATTACCAGATCCTTTCTCTTTTTTGAAGTCTGTTGAACAAATGCGTACTTGGGCGTAGAAATGCATCTCTAACATTGATGTCTCATTACATCATTTCTCCTTTTTAATGTGTATAGTTTTCATGTATGTCGGAGCTTCTTGTGTGTCATTAGATACTGAAACTGAGATAATACAAACATTTTGTTGTATAAGCAGGAAAGAGAAGTAAATTACTTTCTCTTTCTTTGTTTTTTTTTTAGTTTTCTTCACAATATTGAGCATATGCGAGATTCAAAAGTTAGCGTTCTCTATAGTGCCTTGGAGAAATTATCATAAACTCAATAAAATGCTTAAAAAATAATTCGTTGTTATTATTTGTTGCTGATTTGGTTATTTTTTTCCAAGAATGCTTCATTACAAATGGTAGTGTTTTCCAAGGAAATACCCAGATAGCCTGAAATTTGAATATATTAAGGGTTTGAAAAAATAAAAGCAGCCGCCTTCCTCTTACAAAAGCTGTGTCTCTGCTTTGCATTTCTAAATGCAATTTTACTTAGCATATATCCATGGCAATTTACTCAGTATCTTGTGCTTTTTTTAAAGTATCTGAGAAGGCCCCGGGCCCAAGGTGACAGTGGACCATCCTGGCAGAGAGATGTAAGGAAGAGAGAGTGGAGAAGGGAGGCAAGTGGCTGCACCCTTATTCAAAACCAGTTACGTTTGCAGCATGAATTGATGCCAGAATGCTGCACTAGAGCTTAATCAGGAAGGCAGGTGACGAAAAACAGGAATGAGATTAAATTTATGCAGGAGATCACAAATTTTTTCTCCCTCTTTTTCATTACTTTAGTGTTAAAGAAAGATAGGACATTGCTGTGGAGGTGCCTATCTTACTGTTATAAAAATATTAATTTCGTAATTGAATAATGAATGTGATTTTTTTTATTTGCAACATGTAATATCTGGCCTGTGCCCATTATTTACAGTTTTCCAGAAATATACTAAGCTATATTGAGTTTAATTAAACATAGAATCATAGTTGTTAAAGTTGTATTGTTTTTTGTTATAGTTGTAAAGTTTTAAATAAATTTAAGATTCAAGATAATTAAACAGTTGAGATACTACCTATATTTTCTACAGAAAATGTTTTTGTCTGCATCTTCCATTTTTATAGGCTTTCTGGTAACATCATTCATACAGTGTCCCAGATTGTACTGAAGATGATGGTCGAGGTCAGTACGGGCCAAGTGAGTAGGTCAGAATGGTGGCTTTTGAGAGGAGTTGAAGTCGTTTTGGCTGGGGGCCTTTTGGGAAATGGGTTCTTTTTGGCTATATTTGAGGGGTTTGCTTTGGTTTTCTTGTAGAGTAATTTGAAAATTGTTATTGTCTTTAAAGTAAGGGAAGAGAGCAAAGGCAGGCATGTGAACAGCTAAGCACTACTCCAGACAATTTGTCTTATTGACTGCAGGAAAATTACTGGCATGGCACCAGTGCCCTTCTCAGCCACTTTGGGACTTGGCAGTTTCTCCCTAGGCTGTTAGGGTAATGTTTGCATTAGCCTTTTGTAATAAACAGGTAGCAGAAGAGTTGCAAAGGTGGATTTATCTTGACTGCTGAAGGTGAGCTCTTAGTAGATGAATAAAGGGAAATAGCTGAAAATTATTAATGCTTTATGGAAGAGTCTCAGCAGAAAGGTTAAGTTTCCAATCATGGATATCCAAAACTTGCCCTGTTCGTTGACTGGTCTGTTCATAATCAGGAAGGTGCTATGATGGAAAGCCTCGCAAGAGGAAGAGTGGTGGTGTTTGCACTTCTGCTCCAAAACTTGAGAGAGGAGGGTTCAGTTCCCAGCTTTGTAGCAGATTTCGTGTGTGAGTAGCAGCAGTCCGTCACAGCTGTTTCAGTGCCTCCAATTGATCCAGGCTCCCAGCAGAATTTGGTAAATTATCCTCCATGGTTAGTGTTTTCCATTGAACGCCACCCACCTGTCTGCTTTAGTATATCTGAAATCATGCTAGAGACCTCCTGGTCTTTAGCATCTTAAATACCTTTGAAAACCTGGTTTATACCTCCCAGAGCTTTTCGGTGGAGAAATGTCTGAGCCGGGCCTTGAGGAGCAGGGCATAGTGCTGCACTGGTGAAGCTGGGTTGGATATCAGCTTGGAGGGGGTTGCCGTTGGAAACACAAGTTGCCCTGTCACATCTCCATTCGTGGCTGAGCAATCCCTTCCCACCTCTATGAATGTCCCAAGGCAGGCAGCACTTTGTCCTCCTGCCACACTCGAAATGCAGGTAACCGTGGCGTAACAACACACTGGCTGATTTCCTGGGATTTCAGCTGAAATCCCAGCCCAGCATCGTCTCTCTGACTTCAGACAGCCCCAGTTTGTACCTTTCTTTGTAAATGCCAGTTTGAGATCATTTCAAATGCAGTTCATTTTGGCATGTTTCTACATTAAAATACATCCTGTTTGTCCTTAGTCACTTAGTATAATTCAGAATTTGATGATTGCAAAACATAGCCTAGGTGTAAGAGTTGTCTATGTACTTGTTTTGTGAGTGGAAAAACAGAATATGCCTAATATTAAACCATAAAGCAGCAGTAGTTTATTTATAAAGCCAAAAAAGGCATTTGACAAACTGCCCAATCCCAGATAATTTCAGACTATATGTGTGTCATCTACATAGGGGACATAAAATTATGAAAGAAAAATAGTTTCAGTAGTGTGTAATGCCAGTAAAATGAAGTGGCACTGGACAGAAAGGAAAGCTGGTGCAGAGTCGAGGCTTGATAGATCGGTGGAGGGCCTGTTTCACATGGTTGTGGCTTCAGAAGGGTTGACAGGACTGTAGGAGGACCCTGTCCCGTGCCATTAGTGGACACCCCTTTGCCACCTTGGCTATGCTGACTTGTGGGGCCATGCTGCAAATTGTGTTGGGGGCTGATCTAGGCTGTAGTAGCTGTTTTTTTGTGGAATAAAACACTGCTTCAGACCTTAAACTTGCATCAGTTGGTGAGTCCAGCTCCCGGGGGGGGGGGCTCCCAAATATCTGCATGGTTTTGGGCCGTGGTGAACCTCAGGCGACGTGGGGCAGCGGGTGAGCTGGGAACGTGTTGAGCTGCTCTTGTCCCTGCAGGCTGCTTCTGTTGCCAGCCCCGGACGAGGGCAGTGATGCTTTGGCTCCTTGGGGCCATGAAACCGTGGGGGGATCTGTGATTGAAAGTATTTCTGATCTGAATGCAGAGTTTGGAGGGGCTTCTCTGACAGACTCGTGACCCTGCAAAATGGGCTATGATAAATGTATATGGAGTGTTGGATGAAAGGATGCTGGCTGCAGCATGTCTCCTTTTCTGCAGTGCTTACAGCAATATCGTCTAGATAAGCCTCGGTAGCGCTGGAAATCTGTGTTTATGTCAACCCACGAAACACATTTTACGTATCTCACCAAGGTTAGTTTACAGGAACACATTGTGTAACTGGTTCCAGTTGAAACATTCACCAGATCCATCTGACTTACCTCTTGGTAAGCAGGAAGGAAAAACAGGAGAGAAAAGCAGGAGAAAGGAGAGCTTTTTTTTGTTACTGTTTTGCTTTTTGGCATCCACTTGTTTTAGGATCATGGAATGATTAGAGTTGGAAGGGCCCTTAAAGATCATCTAGTTCTAACCCCCCTGCCCTGAGCAGGGACACTTCCCTCTACACCAGGCTGCTAAAAAAATTCAAAGCCCCATTGAGCCTAGTCTTGAACACTGCCAGGGATGGGGCATCCACAACTTTTCTGGGCAGTTTACTTACTTAAGGTTTCTTTATCTCTCTTTCCTATCTGATAGGCCTAGAAGATGTTGTAGCAATAATGATCCCTGAACCCAAAGGAAAAGAGATAGTGAGCCTCCTGGAGAGGAACATTACTGTGATGATGTACATAACCATCGGGACACGCAACTTGCAGAAGTACGTCAGCCGGACCTCTGTTGTATTCGTCTCCATCTCCTTCATTGTGCTGATGATCATCTCGCTGGCGTGGCTGGTCTTCTATTACATCCAGCGATTCCGCTACGCAAATGCCAGAGACAGAAATCAGGTGAGCAGCGCTGCAATGGCTGTTTGCGTTTCCAAAAAATCACCATGGGCTTCAACTTGAAAGTAAAATTTGAGGAAATTGTGAATGTGTGGTAAAAATGATAAACCAAAACAAAAAAACCCAAGACGGTTAAAAGAATGGGGATATAAAAATGCCTGTGTTTGGGAAAATACAAGACTTCTGTCAATACAGAGGTGACTTGGGGGAAAAAATAAATTAATAAATACAGTGTATATATATTACGGGGTTTTTCTCCCACACAGAATACACAAGAAATAGACAGAAAGTTGATAATGTTTATTGGTGAAAGGATTGCCTTGGTACATATAGCCAAGTGACATAGAAATGCGTGTAACTAATGACCCTTGAGATCAAAATGATGACAAAAATATAGTGATGTATGTGAATGTCTGTGCGTGAAACCGTGGTTGGTGATAAGAAAGAAAAAAGGAACAGAAAGTGGTTTAGGTTTCATATTTCTTTAGAAGGGTCTTGTGCTTGAAAGGCAAACATGTCCCTGTTCATTTGACAATGAGCACTGAACGTGTAAGTGCTGTAGTGATAGCCACCAATGTTATTAAACCATTGCTTTTGGGTTTGGCATCTTGTCCGACCCCCCTGAAAGAGATGCAAAACCTATAGAGCTAGAGGAAAGTCAACAGCAGTGGGAATGAGTCCTCGGTCCCGAGGCCCTCCAGGTTTATAAATCCCCGTGCGTC
The DNA here is from genome assembly GCA_013400135.1 of Rhinoptilus africanus. Taxonomy (NCBI): domain Eukaryota; kingdom Metazoa; phylum Chordata; class Aves; order Charadriiformes; family Glareolidae; genus Rhinoptilus; species Rhinoptilus africanus. The sequence continues at coordinate 1,093 of VXBO01001527.1, read as the reverse complement.
TTTATGGTAGTTCAGCAATGAATAATAATAGCAATGATAATAATAAATCTAATCTTTTCTTGTCTGGATGCAACTATCTCGGCATCAGCAGAACTGAAGCTTCTACATTTCATTCTAATGGTACGGTAGAAAATGTTATCAATGTATGAAATCGGAGGAGATAGCCATTTTACTGCAGGGGGAAAAAATGCAGTGTAATTCAGAGATATTTCTAGACCCTTAATAAATTATTGTCGGGGCAGGGGGAGGGTTACGTTGCTTGCTCTGCAGAAAAAGCAAAACTGAGAGTGTTAATAATCATCTTGTAGAGAAAAGTACTGCCACATGCTCTGTAATATCTGCTCAACGTATAGGGATCCCTCACCCTCCCCATTGAAATTCAGGCATCCTCTGAGATAGACAGCAGCTGCTCTGTATTTGCAGACAGAAAGAATATATTTTCCTTTTAAATATACAGTATGAAATTTCGTATAGCAAGAATGAGACTATCCCAGCTGGAATTTAAACATCACTGGCAGCAGATTCGCTGTGACTGTGACGGCTGTGGTAATTTTTAGATGCTTTGGCTGCAAAAGCACATGTGTGCCTAATTTATGTATGTGAGTGTACCGTAAGTGTGCTTTCAATCAAGTAATTATAGAGGCAGATTAGCAGTGTAAATAGACACATAGAAACATGAAACCCAGCAAACTAAGCAGCTCATTCAGGTACTATGCTATGGTTTGGAACTGATAGGTTTATGTGTTCAAGCAGATTTCCTTTTCACTATTTTCTTTACATGAACGAGACTAACATGTGCGCAAGCAGTTGTCCTGTGTGGAGGTTTTAATAACTTTGTTATTATACTAGTTCTGTTCTTCAGAAGAGTAAGAAAGCATGCCTCCTAAGCAATTATTTATTATTCATTTTTTTGCCGAAGCTGTAATAACGTTATGGGGCAGACTAGAATTTCTTCATATGCTTTCTTCATCCAGTTTTGCCTGACATCTCCTCTAATCTCTTTATTAGCTCTTTTCATATGAAAAATGGTAGCAATATACAGAAAAAGCTCAACCATTTGTGTTAATGAGCTGCAGTGGTTTGTTGGGTTTTT
>VXBO01001525.1:69402-86438 GCA_013400135.1 Rhinoptilus africanus | reverse complement strand
TGCGGCCTCCCGGCCTGGCTGGAGCCCCAGCCGTGCTGCGGCCTCGTAACTTTTGATCCCAAGGGTGTATTAAAGACGTGCTAAAGGGTACGAGGCAAAACGACGCAGGCATCAGTATGTATTTTGTCAGCCTGTATCAACAAGGAGTTTGCTGTTCTTTATGCCCGTGTCGTGGCTTTGAACTGACAGACCAGTTCGTCTGTACTGCCTGAGGACAAATGTCAAACCATATGCAGAGAGATGTTCTCATGTTTTTCTTTTGTATGTATATATACCTTTGTATGTATAAATACTTGCAGGGTGGGTGTCAGGAGGATGGGGCCAGGCTCTTTTCAGTGGTGCCCAGTAAGAGGTAATGGGCACAAACTTGAGCATAGGAAGTTCCACCTAAACATGAGGAGGAACTTCTTTCCCTTGAGGGTGGCAGAGCACTGGAACAGGCTGCCCAGGGAGGTGGTGGAGTCTCCGTCTCTGGAGACATTCAAAACCCGCCTGGACGCGTTCCTGTGCAACCTGCTCTAAGGTGGCCCTGCTCTGGCAGGGGGCTTGGACTAGATGATCTCCAGGGGTCCCTTCCAACCCTGTGATTCTATGTGCATGAAGAAGGGCTGTCATAGTTCCTTTTTAAATGTCACTTGCTTTTCAGCTCACTCTGTTAGTTCTCAAGACCTTGCACAAGTACACAGAAAGCAATCAAGAATGCTATCTTACTGTTCATCCAAAAATACATACCTTCATAGCGCAGGTTAAGAAGAAAACGGCAAGCCTGCTCTCTCTCTTGGTAGCAAGCGTTAAGTGCTTCTCTGTTAGATTAGGGGACTGACTTTATCTGTGCTGACGTATGGCTTCCCCTCAAAGGGGTTGCCTATTTTGCTGTCTTGTCTGCTATTGCCAGTATGTTTATACAGTTTTTCTGTAATTTTAATTTGGGGTTTTTAAGCTTCTTTTTTTTTTTTTTTTTTTAAAAACAGAAGAGAAATTAGAAATGAAACAGCTTGTTTTACAGAAGAGATCTGGAATGTGAAGTGTGATGTTAGCTCTTTTGTAAGTAAGGAGGATTCAGGGTTTCTTTTTATTTCAGTTCAGTATATTCATGGCTTCTAATAAAGGGACACACGGTTTTGATAATGAACCGTCAGAGTTGTGGATACTTGTGAACATCTTGGCCTAAGCCAGTTGCCTGAAGTTGCTCTGTAATTCTGTGGTAGAGCAATAGAAAAGAAAACAGGTCTTCTTTTTCCTAGTTCACTCTTCTATGAATTAAATTCTTTCTTTTTTTTTTTTTTTCATTAGTTTGTGTCAGAAGGCAAGGATGTTGTAGACTGCCTCAGTTATCCAAGGATTAGAGCTGCACAATTCTTTCCATGTTACCTTTGTGATATAGAATATTAATATTTTACTAGGGGGGGGGCGGAAGGGTCTTCAAGGATCTATTCAATTTGTGTTAGAAATGTATAATTTATAATTCTTCATGTTCTAACTTGTAATTCTATTTTACTTATGCTTTTAACAGCATTTACAATATGCTTCAGAGGTGAAGAGCAACACTGTTCGGTTCATGAATTTAAGAAATGCAGGAACTCTGAACGACACAAGGTAAATTATATTTTGAGATATTCATATGAAAATGTAATCTCTACATTTCAGAATACTTTGTAGACATGGTAAGACTATCAAACTAAGGTAATGTTGATATAATGATGTAAAGGAAAAGCACAGTTTTAGCAAAAGGCATTTTGGGTGAATTTGTGAAGTCACTTAGCAAATAATTCATGTACCTATACGTAGGTGTCTAGCACCATTTCATACATGTCAAGGTACATGAAATTCCTGTTAGCGCTGAGAGGATGTGACACAGCACCTGTCGGAGACTTCTCCCATTTTGATGGAGCAGTTGGAGGCCCAGTGAAGGATTCTGGAGATGTCTCAAATGGCTCTTTCCATTAAGTACCTGAACTGCACTCTGAACCAGTACATGAATCCTGCCTAAGCTTAAGGCTTTCAGTTCTCCACAGCCCTAGGTGTTTCTGTGATGTCCCTCGCATAAGTGGCTTAGAGTGTATTTCAGTAACTGGCTAGCAAGAAGCTTTTGAAAAAAATTATGTTCTATGTCATCGGTTGACTGAGTCACCGTAGTTCATAGCAATTGTTGTGTTGCCATACCCATTAGCAAAAAGTGAAATGATTTCACTGAATTGTCTGTTGCTGGAGATACCTTCTTTAAAGAAGTAGAAAAAGTGTGAACAAACTCTACATGAGTTTAATTAACCAAGTGAAACTAAATCGCGTAAGTTTTTCCATCCCATATCAGCATCATCTTTTAACTGAGTGTGTAGGTGGGTAACAGAAGCAGTCTCTCAAGTGCTGTAAGCCTTACGTAATGGCTACAAGGGTGCTTTGAGACTCTCTGAAGAAGAAGGTATTTGTATGCATTAGTTCATAAGCACACTTTAAATAATGTGTAATTACCAGGCTGCATTGGTAATTCCATCTGACAAGTCAAATGCTGCACGTAGTCGTGGCATGTGGTATTGATGTTTCTAAACTGCTTATAGCTACAGCGAGTTTCTTGAAGTCAAATGACATATACTTCTGAACAGCAGATGCTTCTCTTGTAGAGTTCTACTCTCATAGAGCTCAAAATTAAGTAATTCTTGCACAGAGTCCTTTTATGAAAATGCCGCACTTTGAAATCTAACTCTGCCCCCTTAGTACACAGGGGTCAGTATGTCTGAGGAAAGAGGTACATATTCCTCAGTTAAGAGATCTCTACTACCAAAATTTGAAAATTCCACCTCCATTTATAAGGTGGATTGTTACCTACGTTACCTTAAGCAAAATGACTACTTGTTTTATATGATCATTTCTTGATTACTGTTTCATCCAAGGGCATGGGCTTGGTATGTTTTTATTACAGGAAAAATACTGTCTTCCGTGGTTTTCCTCCTAATTGTGGGCTTGTATGTCATTTGTAGCTCTTTAGATGAGACCACTTATGAAAAACTGGCTGAAGAAACATTGGATTCCTTAGCAGATTTCTTTGAGGACCTGGCTGATAAGCCTTTTACCCCAGAAGATTATGATGTCTCTTTAGGGGTATGTTTTAAACATTCTATTACCACTGTAATTATTGTAGATATTTTTTTTCTTTGAAGGAGAGTTTTTAATTAGTTACCTTAGTGACAACACTTAGAATACGATGAGGTTTTACAGCTTTATTGTTAAAATATGCCTGTTTATACTGGCTGGAGCAACTGTTCTAGTAAAAAGTAGTACATGCTGTTATATGATTTGAGGATTTAAAATGTTTAGTGTATGGAGAAAGACATAATACAAAATAATAAATGAGCACAAAGAGGATACAGAAACTGGTTTCTGATTTCACAGGGGTCTCAAAATATTTCTAAACACGCATAGACCTATGACATGAGCAGTGACTTCCCTCCTGGTGAATGCTGTGAGCGGCCTGTGTGGCGTAGTGCATGTACATCACATGCAACTGGTAGAGCAGCTTCTCGATTGCCCTGAATACTGAGAACCGGTATCTGCCTTGACCTGGTAGAGTACATCTGTCCTGGCATTACTGATGATGGCCTGTGGTGGAGAGAAGCAACAAGAGGATGCCGTGTTTGGACAGGTGGTTACAAAAGTGAGACCAGAGCATACATGCGGAGAAGGCTGCTGTCATGGGAGACATTGAGGGGTTGCTAGCCTGATAATTGGAGCCTATAATAGGTCAGCCACTCACTTTCTTTTACAGGAGTGACAGACTCAGAGTAAGAATGTCCATTTTGTTGATGTTGGGAATTTGTTAGTTTTATATACAATTCCTGAGGTGGTTTGCATGTTACAGCCCTCTGCATGACTTGGAGGGGAGTGCAGTTTCTCCCTACACTGCCATCGGCGAAACGCAGGTCTTTCACTACTGCGTGTTTTTTGAGGTCACATGACTGCTGCTCCCTCTTCATGTTTTACCACGAGGAGGTTGCTCTCTACTTGCCCTACAGTTAAGGTGTTATACTCAGGGACATTGAAGCAGATGGTTCGGGCTGTGCTGTGGGAAAAAAACAACCAACGAAACAAACAAAAAAAAACCCCAAACGCTGTAGATTTTGGATTTGCTCCTGTGTAACTTTGTCATCATAATGTTCATTCTTTATTTATAAGAGGTAGGGTAGAAAATAATGTTGAGAGGAGTCTGCTGTTGCCCTTAGTGAATACTATTTGTTGCTTTTATTACATATGTAGTTAGTGTTATAGCTAACTGCTTTTCTGGTCAAAAGCAAAGAATGGTTTAACCATTGCTGTTCAGTATGTTTTAGCATATCAGTGCCTATTAGCCTGATTTAAAGAGCTTAGGACAAAAATTAGCAAAAATATTATAATTTACCTCTTTAATATTCTTAGACACTTCATTACGTGAAGGTGATGAGGCATCTTATGTCAGAATTTTATCTCTAGCCACTGTAGAGTGGATTGTGTTTGACATTGACTCATTGTGAGTTTCAAGAGGAATTATTCTTACATCCATCTTAATTTTTACCAGCACTCCTTTGTTGCGTAGACTGTATGATGACATCATAATATGTTGTCCCTTCTGTTAAGAGTAAAAAGTTGCCAAAGCCAAATCTGAACAAGCAAGGCTAGTGCTATAGCCAGCCACAAGGTGGCGAACGTGATAAAGGTCTGTTATACCTAAAAATTGTGAGCTTGATTTCTTCATGCAGTTTATATCTTTGTGTCCGGGGGAAAAAAAAAAAATCATTTTTGAAGAATATTCTTGTTACCAGGAGCTAACAAGCATTCATCCATTAGTACAAAACACGTACAGTAGTGTTCCTTAAAATACGGTAAAAATATTTTGCAATTTAAGTTCTTAAAAACTCAAGTTGTATTTTCTAGTATTTCGAAAGTATTGCAAAATGTATGGGAAGACGTTTTAAATGCAGCATTAGAAGTTAACCTTTATTTAATTTGCAGAGCAACAGAGCAACAGCACTCTGCAACAGCTGACACACAATGTAAGCAATAGTATAAATTTTTTGTTAACTCCTTGGAAACCTATTTAAGTTACAGTGTTTCTGTAGCATGCAGAATAACATCATGGTGAGTATTTAATATGGCACTAAAGAGCAAGTAGAAGAGTAGTGGAACCTTTGTATCACTTGTCAGGCCTAATCCCCCAACCTGCTCTTACTCTGCTGTATCTCTACACATCTAAGACCACTGATTGTCCTTCTTTGCACTAAACCAATATCCAATTAACATAACTGGCAGGACAACCTGATGGCAATGTTACCCAGGGGAGCCTTTAATTTTTATTTCATTTTATTGGTGATAAATATAAATGGCTTATCAAGCACAGAAACAGCATGGGAACTAGGGTATAAAAATCAGACCTTCACAGTATCATTTCATGGCTGATTATCCTTGAGATACGTCAGAAACCAGTAACGCTGAGTTACTTTGTCAGGGAAGGAAGCTCTAAGCTGCTGCCTGTGCTACAGAGTAAGTTTGCAAGTAGTAGGTAGTCATAAATGAAAGTATTGTTTTCCCCCCCAGTAAGTGTTTATACACAGCAAATAGCCCTAGCAGTGATAGTAGCTGTAGTGCTATCTTCTGACTAAAGCATGAAAAGTATCATTCCCTTCAAGAAGTTTTATCATGCTATAGGGCATGAAGTATTTGAGAAACTGTAGATTAAATATTATTAGCTATTACCTGAACCATCAAACTTTATTCTGTAGAAATACCCTTTTTAATTAGCATAATTTCAGATAATGTGTAGGTTAACACTAGTCCAAGTAGTCTTTTAAAGTTAGGACGGAAGTATTTTTGTCGGACTTACGTATGCTTTTCAAATGCACTTGTGAAAATGTCAGAGAATTGTGAATCATGTTGTCAGTAAGAAATGTGAGTAAGAAAGAGAAAATAAATGCTCAGTAGGATAACAGTCTAAAGCTGGCATAACTAAAACAAACCAGATCTCATGGTGTTTAACAGTGGAACATTTTTGAGGTATGATTCAAGATCTAGGCTTTTCATCAGAATTAGTGGAGAAAGAATTGTGTTTATTCACTAGGAAACTGTCACAGTTCCTTGAGAAAAGTTAGGTTAAATCGCATGGCTCGGGAATCTAGCCATGACAGATAAAGCTTCTTGACTCTGAACCATGCCAGTTCTGCATTGTTCACGAGTAGAAAAAGTTGTTACTGGACGATGTTTTAATTGTTGCAAAATGCACTATCAGTCCTTTCAAGATGACAGGTCAAAGCTCAAGAGTGTTATTTAAGTAGTGAATCAAAGATATGTAGGTTATCCTAGGCATTAACACAAATTTTTGGTACCTAATGATTATTCTTCCAGACTATTATTGTTTGGGCAATAGTTGGGAATGTGATAGAGACATGTAAGTTTCTTGTTTTCTACTGTGGATGATGTCATTCTTGCCAAGTAACAGGATGCAAATTATTAACTTCTCACTTATTTTCTTTGTGTTTTAAGAGTGGAGTTCTAACAGTTAAATTAGGTGGAGACATGGGAACATACGTAATCAATAAACAAACACCAAACCGTCAAATTTGGCTGTCCTCACCCACTAGGTAAGTTACATGTTAAGTTAGTTATGTAATGTCTGCAGACTGGGTGGAAATGTACTTCCCTTGTTTTATAGCACTGCACAGACTATGTGATATCCTTTTCAAAAGTAGGCATTTACTCAGTATATCCTCAAAACATGATATAATCTAAGTGTGCAATAATAATTTGTTACAGAGGTTTGAAGCACAGTGCAGTATACTGACATACCTAAATTAATCCAGGACGTGTGTAATACAGAATTTTCATACCCTGTTCTGGTCCAAAACCACTGTCTGCAGGAATATAGCCTACTCATAACAAAAATAAACAGCCATGATTAAAAAAAAGCAAAACAAAAAACACACATAAAAAGAAAATTGACGCCTTCTGTTGGAAAGAGAGTGATGATGATGTTATGATCTAAACCTCTCTTTGTATTTAAACAGGGTGGCTCCTTCCCCTTTAAGCTTGTGGGATTTCCTGCCTTATATGTTTATGTGCTTTCCCACTGGTTGTTTTTGGCGAGCATCTGCACTTTATGGGAACCTTGGCTAGCTGTTCCCTCTGCCTTCTCTAATGCTCTGTTTTGATCCATTCCAGGTTTTCTGGTTGGTTTCAGCAAGGAGGGCAACCAGATATGTGGGAAAATGCCATAGCTGTCTTCCCCCAAAAACCTGTACTCTCTGCCACTATCGCGGGAAAGAACTGCGGGAGTTGGTCAGTGTTACTGGTGAAGGAATCAGCTAGCTGGGAAGTATGAGCACTGCCAGTGACTCTGCCAGGCATACCTCTTGAGGCTCAGAAAGAATGTATTGATTGGAAACCCAGGAATGGTTTTGCAGTACTAGAATTCTGTAGCAAGGTTTGTGGTGTGGTTAAAAAAAAAAAAAAAAAAAAAGCCACAATGGAATTTAAGATTTTAAGAGAAACAATTTTAAAAAACATAAAATTTATCTAAAGAAAATTCTAACTTTACTGTATTTATGTACTGTCTGGTGCACAGCATACCAGGTTAGTAATTTTTTTTCTACTAAGTCCTATCCCAGAATTCTTTTAAGTAATTTACTTAACAGATATGTGACTTGCTAAGGCAAAGGCCTAGCAGGCTAGCAAACCTTTTTGTCTAAACAGGTGCAGGCTGTGTGTCAGAATTTATTAATTCCATATATTTTGCAACAAGCATAATTTCCAAACCTTGATTCTGCTTAAGGTGACTTTAAGATTTTTGTGTCATTGACCCAAAGATTTCATCTATTTATGAAAACCAAAATTCAGAGAATTCCTATCTGTTTGGAGCCAGCTGTAGTTGAGCTAAGATATACATGCTTCAGAATAAGGAATTTGTGGGAAAATGCTGAACTTTTTTTTTTGATTGCTCCAGTAGTGAATTAAAAATACAGAAGGAAAGAAAGAGAAACTTGAATACGCTGTGATGGTATTTTTCATCATCTGTGATGATGCAGTGGAACATTTTTGAGGTATGATTCAAGATCTAGGCTTTTCATCAGAATTAGTGGAGAAAGAATTGTGTTTATTCACTAGGAAACTGTCACAGTTCCTTGAGAAAAGTTAGGTTAAATCGCATGGCTCGGGAATCTAGCCATGACAGATAAAGCTTCTTGACTCTGAACCATGCCAGAGGTTTTCATCATCTGTGATGAAAAATGATTCACCTACAAACAATAAGCTTTGTGCTTCCTGAACTGGTATCATGGTAAACTTTACCGTATTTTCTGAATTACGAGGCTGCATGTTCACTTACTTCCTAACTTCTGTAAAACAACTCCAGCAAATACTATATGATCTGGAGTGACGTGCTTCTTAAGTGCGATATACTAGGAAGTGAGAGAAGTGAATGTTACTGCTAGTGATCACTTTCACTGAATGTTGTATTTGGGAAATCTGTACAGTAAATGTAGAATCTTCAGTCTTTAGGAACATATCCCGAGGGAGACAAATTCTTAAGATGTGAGACACATTTTCTTGAATTTTTTTGACCTTCTGTTCGCTACATGCATCTACACACCAAAGTGAACTTAAGCTTGTATTTGTAAAGCTTTACTTAGTTGACAATTTAAAAAAAGGGAGTGAGGGGGTGGGTGCAACCTGCCAGCAGTGTCATTGAAGTAATTTCATTTAGCTCCTTCGAGCAAAAAGACTTTTCAGCCTCACATAGCATCTCTTAATAATGCGTTAATGTGATATTTTAATTCTTCTCTGTTACTGTTAAAAAATGTATTTAGGCTTTCCATGAGAAATACATTTAGTTTGTATTTAACTTTGTAGGTATTTTACAGAATTCACAAGATCCTTGCTTAAATTACTAATTTAAATGAATCGATGGGTCCAGATGGAATGCATCCAAGGGTGCTGAGGGAGCTGGCGGAGGTCATTGCTAGGCCACTCTCCATCATCTACAGTAAGTCATGGGCAACAGGAGAGGTGCCTGAGGACTGGAGGATAGCAAATGTCACTCCAGTCTACAAGAAGGGCAAGAAGGAGGACCCGGGTAACTATAGACCGGTCAGCCTCCCCTCCATCCCTGGAAAGGTGATGGAACAACTTGTCCTTGGCACTATCTCTAGGCATGTCAAGGACATGGGGGTCATCAAGAGTAGTCAACATGGTTTTACCAAGGGTAAGTCATGTTTGACTAACCTTATAGCCTTCTATGAGGATATTACTAGGTGGATGGATGATGGTAGAGCGGTAGATGTGGTTTATCTTGATTTCAGTAAAGCATTTGACACCGTCTCCCACAGCATCCTTGTAGCTAAGCTGATCAAGTATGGGTTTGGTGATCAAGCAGTGAGGTGGATCAAGAACTGGTTGAAAGGAAGAAGTCAGAGAGTCGTAGTCAATGGGGCAGAATCTAGTTGGAGGCCTGTGACTAGTGGAGTCCCTCAGGGGTCGGTACTGGGACCGGTGTTGTTCAACATCTTCATCAACGACCTGGATGAGGGTACAGAGTGTACCCTCAGCAAGTTTGCGGATGACACCAAGCTGGGAGGAGTGGCCGACACCCCAGAAGACTGTGCTGCCATTCAGAGGGACCTGGACAGGCTGGAGAGTTGGGCGGGGCGAAACCTGATGAGGTTCAACAAGGGCAAGTGTAGAGTTTTGCATTTGGGGAAGAAAAACACCATGTACCAGTACAGGTTGGGGGCTGACCTGCTGGAGAGCAGTGTAGGTGAAAGGGACCTGGGGGTCCTGGTAGACAGGAGGATGACCATGAGCCAGCAATGTGCCCTTGTGGCTAAGAAGGCCAATGGCATCCTGGGCTGCATTAGAAAGGGTGTGGTGAGTCGGTCAAGAGAGGTTCTCCTCCCCCTCTATTCTGCATTGGTGAGGCCACATCTGGAGTATTGTGTCCAGTTCTGGGCCCCTCAGTTCAAGAAGGACAGGGAACTGCTTGAGAGAGTCCAGCGCAGAGCCACAAAGATGATTAAGGGAGTGGAACATCTCCCTTATGAGGAAAGGCTGAGGGAGCTGGGTCTCTTTAGTCTGGAGAAAAGGAGACTGAGGGGTGACCTCATCAATGTCTTCAAATACGTAAAGGGGGAGTGTCAGGAAGATGGAGAGAAGTTGTTTTCAGTGATGACCAGTGATAAGACAAGGAGTAATGGATGTAAATTGGAGCATAGGAGATTCAAGAGGGATATCAGGAGGAATTTTTTTACTGTGAGAGTGACAGAGCACTGGAACAGGCTGCCCAGAGAGGTTGTGGAGTCTCCTTCACTGGAGACATTCAAAACCCGCCTGGACGCGTTCCTGGGTGATGTGCTCTAGGTGACCCTGCTCTGGCAGGGGGGTTGGACTAGATGATCTTTCGAGGTCCCTTCCAACCCTATGATTCTATGATTCTATGAAAAAAATCTCATTTGTACAGCATTTTGGAGATGGAGAGAACTATTGCGGTGTTTCATATGCTAAAAGTATCGCTGATACTTACTACGTAGCATTTAAAAACAGCTTAAATAATTTACACACTTCTTTGCCGTTGTTGATTAAATGGCCTGTCTTAGCCTGATTTTCATGAATGGCCACATCCCATTCTGCCGTTCTCTTGGTGCAGGGCGCTGTAAACATACGCTTGCGCTGCAAAGACAAAGGAGTGAGAAACACATAGTAAAGTAACTGGAGCACGTAATCTCATCGGAATAGTTACCAGTTCACATACAGCAAGTGAGATGTCAGTGGAAGTGACTTTGATTTGTGTTTGCATTTGTGACTTCCCGTAGTTTGCTAGTGATTCGAAAGTTTTTCATTTGAACATTACGAGTAATTCAGGATACTGGAGGTTCAGATTAGCATTTATGTTTGTAGAGAACCTGCCAATTGTGCTTGTGTATATAAGGGACAGTCTGTTTTCTAGCAGACCTTGTGCGTGGATTGTCTGAGTTCCAAAGCATTTTGTCCTCCGAGTTCAAGGAGAACACTGATGGCTTGTCTGCTTATCCCAGATAACCATCCCATTCCTTTCTCTTTTCTTAGTGTCTCTAGCTGACGTTAACAGTAGTGAGTGCCTTTCAGTCATTCTCCTGTTTCAGATGTGGAGAATTGGGTGGATAGAAAGGTCTGGAATAGAACACGTCTGTTCAGGTTTCTTTCTTGATACTTAATGTAGGCCTGAAAAATCAAGCCAACAACTGTACAATAGCACAGAGGAGAACAGCATTCTAATTAGAAAACTCCCACATGTCATTGTATTTGCTTTCAGGTGGTTAATACTTTTGTTGCATCTAGAAAGGAAGTGAGAATGATGATCTGCAGTCTGTTGTGCTTAGAATATCTGCACGTGACTACTGCAAGAACTAATCAATAGCATTAATTCAGCATTATAAAAATATCCCTTGTCACATTTGTGTGCAGGAAAATCACACGGGCGAGGGAAGAAGAGGGTAAGGGAATGAAATTGGTGCCAAGAGAAGGAAGGGAAGGAGTTTATGTCCACTGGGAGTGACTGATATATCTTGTCACCTTTCAGATAAATTTGTTGGATGGCTCGGCAGCTCCTGGCAGATCTGGCCTTTTCTGCTCCACTTCCCCAGACTGCCCACTAGTCCTCCTCCACGCTGTCCTTTTTCCTGTGCGCTCTCCGGGGTACATTATAAATACAGGTTTCCAGCAAATATATATATATTCCAGCATATATAAATACAGGTTTCCAGGTTTCCAGCTCCCCATGAATAACCTGTACTTAAAACGGCGTGTGTTTTGTTTTCTAGTGGGCCCAAGCGCTATGACTGGACTGGACGGAATTGGGTGTATTCTCATGATAGAGTATCCCTTCATGAACTACTATCAAAAGAATTTTCAACAGCGTTAAAAACTAAACTGGATTTGTCCTGCTTAATATATTCTGGGAAAGAAGATACTTGATGATATTCTACCTCATGGAATTTTAAAGACTTTAACCACAAGCTAAGCCCTTCCTTGGTTTCTGAAGTACCTGAGCTTAATTCCATTGTCATTTTTCTTGATTTCACTATGTTGTGCCACAAAAATGAAAATAATATATTTTTCTCTAGTGCTCAGTCTTTGGGTTTCTGTGTCACGACTTGAATCTGTGTCCATGGAGTACAGGTAGTTGAGGTCGCCCTTCCTGTTACTGCAGTTCTTTCTTACTGCAGAAGTCAGTCGTGGATTCTTACTGTCTCTGGTCATGTTTGGACGTAAGGACTGACCCACCTGGTGACTTCTGACCAGCACGCAAATGAGACATTCACCCAAACCAAGAAATGCCTGTGAATCACACTGATGTAAGTTGTGATACTGTGAATGCATTGAATTAGAATTTGGCTATTGCGAGGGAATAATGTATCACAGTCAAATTGAACATGACATAAACGAAATGACTGTGACAGATAGAAACTTCATTTTGTGTAATGCATGTAATAATAGACTTTCTCTCAGTATTGCAGAACTTGCTCTTTTCTCCAAATTCTAGTTTCTTTCACATTAGGATTTTTTTTGAGCTAAACTTTAGATTACTTAGAGGTCTGTGTGGCTGTAAGCATCATATGGAACTGGAAAGGCTGGTATGTGATGTTTAAGAAGTGCAGCAATACCTCTGCAAACACTTCCTTCTGTTATCATGGATTTCTTTTTCTGTTCCCCTTTTTCTCCCTTCAAAGAGTAAAAATTCATAATTTATTGACCTTTTTTTTTTTCAGTTGAGCAAAATTAATATCCTTTGATGGTAGCAAAAATTTGCACTGACTTTTTTCTGCTGCATTTCTTAAGGGGACCTAGATGATCTCTTTCACCATGATACAGTAAGGTGCCATGCTGATGCAGAAACTTTTGCCTTTTTCCTTCTTAAAATTGAGTATGGTACTTAGGCTGATGAAGCTGTCTTTCTCAGGCTGTGAAAAAAAAAGAGAATGAAAGAAATTATATAGCCAGATCTGAAACCAGAAAGCTTTAAGAGAAATTCCGAAGTGCAAGAAGAATGCTTCAACGCTTGCACTGTTGTGTTATTATCACTGGTGGGTTTTAATTGCCTACAAAATGGAAACACAAAGTTGTTGACTAATTCTTGAGGAGACATCTGTACCATACTGTTACCAATAGTTTATCAGTGTATGAAAAGATGTTCAGAGCAAACTGTTTTTCTTTTTGGTTCCTCTGATGGCTGTGGTTAGTTTGGCAGGATTCTGTGGCTAGCTAGAATTATTACAGATGTGATTCAGTTTGTCATTGAAAAGCAATAGCTATATAGTATTGTTGCCCAGTATTTGCATTTAAAGTATCAGCATTGTTACCTGCTATTTCCCACCATTAGAGAGTAGCACTTCACTGGAAGCAGCTCTTGGTTAATTGTGCACGCTGTTTGCATGTTTTTCAATGCAAATAAAAAAATACAACAATTACCGAAATTTCAGTTCTACTGGATGAGGTACATACAATGACTACCAGCTTTCATGAGTACAAGAGTAAAAAATGCTTTTTTTTTTTTTTTGTAACAAGAATAGAACATCTATTTACTGTTTTGAATTTAAAACACTGAAAATTATTTCCAGCATAGGGAAAACAACAGTATTTAGCTCAGTCTCCTAGTAGTTCAAATAGCTATTTAAACACATTTGTATAGATGTTAATGACCTGGTATTTGAATGAAGGATACTTGCCTCTGGTTCTTCCTTTGCCTGATCACATACAGCTTGTGCAATTATTTTTCTGATTGACTTTTCCAAAAATTATTTTCTTAAGTAGTTTTCATGCAACATACTCACTAACATGCATCTGATCCATATTTGGAGGTTCATTCCCCGTTCCCTCGCATCCCGTGCAAATGTTTATACCAAGTTGCACGTAGAATTCTTCATTCATTGTGTAAAGGTGTGATTTCAGGCCATGATGATAAAGCTAAAGACTACAGGCAACGTGTGTTGTTTTAAATTCTTTGTGTTTCTTAAAACATTTACTGGACAGATTCTGTTAAAAATTTGGCCCATCAGGGTGGAGTTTATAAGAGCACTTCAGTTTTCACATCTGACATGCCTTGCCCTTCATCCATAATGCTACTGCTATTTCTGCAAACAGTTTCCTGGTTTTAGGTATCTGAGTTAACAAATGGATTTAATCTTACTGGTGGAGATAAAGAGCATCAGCAAGTTAGAATGAGTTTTTATCTCAGTGTAAAAAATGAATCATAGGACGTGACTTGTATTTTGCTGTAATACGTGCACCGAATTGTAAGCAAGGGCAAGGACTCTGTCAGCCATCGCACCCAGAACAAGCTGCAATACTAATGGCAGACTTTGCATATTGCCCCAAAACAAATAACTCTTCCGTGATATTTTTTAGTTCCGTAACTTCCTTGAATAAGCAGAATGTTCTATGGTTACACACCTGGCATCATGTCAGTGGTTCCTCGCTTCGCCTCTGACAAAGGAAGTAGCTGAAGGAAAATCCTTTAATACGCACCAGGCACAGTATCGATAAAAACCATCGTGTTACTGGCAGCGTTTTTCCCACAAGACAGTCACTCCATCTCCAGCGAAGGAAAACAAAGGCGAGTGCTGGCATTTGTAGCTGTACTGGATGCTCAGGCGCAGCAGAGGAAATGGGGGGTGTTGAGGTTTTTTAGGTGCATCAAAGTTTTCACCAATAGCTAATCACTCTTTCTGATGATTGTATTTTTCTGCCTCTGGCCTACAGTCTGAAAGCCCTAGCATTGTCTAACCTTCCTAAAACTCGTTGTTTACTGTGTGCTGGCGAGTTCTTTGGAAGCCTTGATTGATTGACGTAGTCAAGCTAAGCGTACAGTGGTCTGTATTGGTCGCAAAACACTACCTTGGTTTGACAGGAGTTATGTGCCCAAGTGCTTTGTCTGGTGGGTGGTTCTTCATGTTCCTTTCCACTTGGGGTAATTTTTAAGAAACGTTCCCTCTTCCCTGCAAGACTGTTCCGTGTGATAAACCATCCCATTTCCTTAAAATTCCCAAAGTCCCTTAGCAGTAAATGTGATAAATACCTGTTCTGAAGATGTGGTAGCCGAATAAGGGAGGGGGGATTCGCAGGGAGCTTTGTGTTTGATTACTTATAGCTTCTGGTTAATGGTTGAACTGGGTGATTGTGCTAACCGGCTCTGGAATGTTTGGGAGTCCTGGGAAGGAAGGCGGAGGCTTGCCAGAATACCTGGAAGAACATTCAAAATAGAAAAGGAAGCACGGGAGGTGCCGCAGCAAGGGCTATCAGAAAGAGGTTAACTCTGCCCAGCGGCTGGTGTCGTTGGCAGGGCAAGGAAGGACTAGGGGCAAGCTGTGTCATGTTGTGGCATCTTAGGGGGTGCTTATTTTAAATTTACTGCACACCACTATTTATAACTGTAACCAATCAAACGTGTTCCTGTCCATTTTCCAAACTCCTACTTAAGAAAAAATTATTTGGAGTTACATCCCCCCTCTGTCCTAAATTGTTGTTCATGTAAATTGTACTGTTGGCAGTCCTAGGACAAAGACAAGATTCGTGACCTCTACCAAAGATGGCCAGCAGAGGCTGTTTCGCTGGGGATAGAATAAACAGAGCTGTGAACAAGCAAGAAAGGTTGTTTTTTTTTTTTTAAACAGTTATTAATTACAGGCTTTCGGGAGTTCAGGTTAAGGAAAGACAGGCAAGTTTAGATAAGGAAACAATAGATGTTTAAAACAAGCCATGTAATGTTGCTGCCCTCCCCAGTTTGCTGGATTGTTTTAAAAATTGTTTGTGTCGTGCTAATTAAGTGGTCACTTATTACAATGACTAATTTTGTAAGCATTGTTAGTTTCCAGATGTAAGCTCTTCTGGTAGCCATTGATGTTCTCTACTGTTCTACTAAAAAAAACGAGGAATGCATTAAATAAGTCAATAGTATTACTCCACAGCATTTTAGCATTGTAAGGCCACTTTTACAGAAGTGGCTTCAGAAAAAGGAGACCATCTAGAGAACTAACAGATGAAGTTTTTAAATATTCATTAAGGAAACAGACACCCAGCACATTGTAAACCAAATAATCTGACACATACCTGGACGTAAGACTAAATTTCCACTCCTTGTGCCTTGCTTCTGCCTGAAAGCAGTATTGCGTTACACACCAGTCAAGTGACTCAGTCACTCTTCCCCCCGCCCCAGCCCTGGCCCTCGGTTTGCTGTTTGGGACTTTTTTGAGACGGTCACTTGAAAACTGTGGTGTGCACATGCGTGTTAATTATTAACTGTAGCTACAAGCAGGTTTTTTCAGTGCAACCTGTGAGTGCAGTTTCGTGTTTGCTGTCAATAAGATAGGCTCTTTCGGTGCCTCCTTCCAAAGTCCAGCACCTTCGTGAAGAACACTGTTTGCCTTCTTTATCTTGATTTCGGTATGAGGCATACTGCACAAACATCATCTGCACCTGACGGAGGAAGAAACCAGCCTGGACTGGGCGTGCTGTGGGAATCCAGAATATTTAGCATCTGTTGAAAAGAAAAAAAGAAATAAAAAATCGTCTGCCCTTTCTCACCGTCGACGAACAACAAACCGGGTAACTTGTGAGTAGGTCTTGTTTCACAGGCCTGACGCCGGGGGAGTACAGCCGGGCTGGGAGGGGGCTTGAGCGCCCGGAGAGAGCAGATAAGGAATTCTTGTGACATACGGCACTTTACAGCGCAGGAGAAACGCGACCCCGAAGAATGCCGCCGGGGCCGCTGGGCCTCGCCTGTCTCCTTTCGGCTGCGGGACAGGAGCGATGCCGGGAAGCCGATACCTGTGGAATGCCAGCCTGGAGCGGCGGCGGCCGGCAGAGCGGCAGGGGTGGGGAGGCACCGCTGGCGGAGGCACCGCTGGCGGCCACCCGGCCCATGCCCCAGCCGCAGCAGGTTCCCTTCGGGAGAGCCGAGGTTTCGGGAACAGCGTCGGTGGGACTCTCGCCCCGCGGCGCTCCCGGCCGCGGCCGGGGCTGCGCTGCCTCCCGCCGCCCAGCGGGAAGGGAAG
>VXBO01001525.1:48796-61429 GCA_013400135.1 Rhinoptilus africanus | reverse complement strand
GGGGAATCTGGTAGGAGTTCTTCTTTGGTTTCTCTCTCCTGCAAACTCCCCAAGCCTGGGAGAGGGAAAAGCGTTATTTTTATGCTTCAGACTTGCAGCATGTTCTGAAAAGCAGCAGCTCAGATAGATAAGTGAAGAGGCAGATCAGTGAAGTGAAGATGACTTCAGTTGCAGCATCTGCGTTTGGATGATAACTTGGCGTGGTGGAACTCTTGAGAGAGGCAGGATGCGGTACAAGAAATACATTACTATTTTAGAAGCAGCGATAGGTATTACTCCCCTTAACAAGAGGGAGCTGCTTCCTGAGGGTAGACATGCAAATCTATGGAAACATCCAGGGTAAGTTAAAAAGCCATCGGTGAGTAACTATGGGGAAACTTGTGCTCACCTTGAATCATGCAATTTTAAAACTTGTTATCAGAAAAGAGGAGAGTCATCCATAAAACAGGTAAACTTTTTCTGTAACTTCCAAATGGTGTATCTTCTGCAGTTGTAGTTAAACTTTGTCGTTTCGTTAGAGATTTCTGTGTACTACTTGTCCTTGGCTTGTAGAGTAAGTAGGAGAAGGTGTTATTTCTAAATCAGGAGTTTGCTGAATAACAGAAAGGGTCAACATGTGCATACTCACCAGAATGAAAATGAAATTATTGTTTTCTGTTTATTGCTTACTACTAACCTGATATGTGTATGTTTGTGTTCCACCTCTCCCACATTTAAAAACATACATGTTTTAATTTCATCCATGAGAGAAACAGCAGCTTCTAAAGGTGGAAGAGAAAAACACTTTTTTCTCTGTGTGCAACTCTCCTTCTCTGCTAGGAAGCAAGTGTTCTTCGTACTTAGGAATACTGTTTCCCTGAAGGAAAGTTTTAGTTATTAGAAGAGAAGTCAATTAAGGTTATTAATGTTAAAATTAAATGTGAAATACTGAGCCTTCTGGTTTTGCTAAAAACAATCCAGAGTGCTTTCTTGTACCACACAACTGGAGTATTAGGCTTCAGAAAACTCTTCCTGTTCATAACCGTTTCCCTCAAAAACTTACAGCGTAAGGGACTGTTGTTCTCTCCCACCTTACCCTATATGAGTAGCATCAATGCATGGGTGTCTTCACAGCCCTTCTCGTTTCTCGTATTGTTGTTATACATTAGAATGATGCCACCTTGTTTCAGACATTGCAGAGGAGTACAAAATGTGAGAGGCTTTTGTTGAAGAGTAATTAATACGTTTCTACTGGCTTGGAGTAGTTTTATGTAAGCACGACTTCAAAGAAGAGCTTGGAGTTAAACTGGGACTGTTTGGCTGTGACTGAACTCAGACTTGTCCTGTAATTTTTCCACAAGTGCTTCCTCTAATGTCGGTAGCAACAGTAAAAGCAATTAGAATACAGTGCACCATATGATTTTTATTTTTTTTCCAGTTGCATCACCAAACCCACAAGAACTAGTCTAGAAAATCATAGAATCATAGAATCATAGAATCCTAGGGTTGGAAGGGACCTCAGTAGATCATCTAGTCCAACCCCCCTGCCAGAGCAGGGCCACAATATGCTGATGCCAACTGTTTTCAGACTCCTATCAATACAAGTATTCTTCAAGTTGGTCTTAGATTTCTGGTATTGCATTAATGAGTGCTTGTGGGGCTTTTTGGTTAAAAATCTGCCCACTAAAAGGGGTTCTTAGTACAGTGTATTTTTACACAGGACAGTGGAGACAGTGGAAGACTGACTTCCTTTGATTGTTTCGTGTAAGTTATCTACATGCCAATCTCTTTGAATTTTGCAGCAACTCTTTACGTGCTGATAAAACAGTACATGGTTGCTCTTGATACTCTGAGGAGCTGTGTTGGAAAGTAATGCTGCATTCTTGCAAAAATTCCTCTTTGTTTTCAAGTCACAGCTTGAAACAAGTCGTCTAAAAATTAAAGTTGCTAACTTTAGTAGCCATTACTTTTTGTTCTTTAACTGGGACTGCTTGGCTTTCATCTACTACTGAATGTTAGTCAGTATCAAAGTACAAAAGACACTACCCTGTTAATATTTGTTTTATTTCCAGCATGCTTAATCGAGCATCTCCCTCCTTTCAGGGAGAGGTTGAGTTGATGTGATTGTTGTACACACTTGGAATTCCAAACTGGTTAAGATGTATTTGAGTTGTGTTTGGATTTGCCATTCCAACCGTTTCACAAAAGCAGAAAAGCTGTTGTAATTGGATTGTAGTAGGGATCCCTTTTATGTTTTCATTAAAACTTTGAGGGAACTAAAGATTGGTAATGAGCAAGTGCAGCAAAGTGAACTGTGAGTTGAAGAAAAAAGCACTTTTCTTTTTGTAGCTGCAGACTGCCTATTCCATAGAACATGGAATAAGCAAACTAATAACTCACTCTTCTAACATCAGCTTATCACTCAAATTCTAGAGGTACCCTGTCACGTTCATATAAAAAAGGTGTTTTAAAAGTGCTCATTTGTGTGCATAGGGAAAAAACAACCAAAACACAATGAGACAGTTTCCAAAACCTAATACTGAATGTAGGATATAGAGGTCCTCATCTGTCATCTCCTCAAGTGCACAAATTCAGGTGCATTATTAACTCAGATACTTCCTTTATTTCTCTTAATCATCTCCTAAAATAAAAAATAGCATTAGAGTGTGATGCCAGCTGCAGTGCCATCACTTGAAAGTTGTGAAAATCCTCATTAAAAACCCAGGTTAAGGTGCACCAAAACAAAAAAAAAGTGTGGCAGATTCATTATTTTGCTAAGTCATTCCTTTACATTTCCAGATCAAAGTCATTGTAAAGTATGTTGTTCTACCTCCATTTTTGCTTGGAATAGTGATGTGATTTTTGTTACAGATGGATTATTATAACTTTTGGCATCTTCACACATAGGCAAAATGATTACAGTGGTGGTAATTTGCATTTAGCTTGCTTGGGTAACTTCCCTGCATCCTCTAAAATAGTATTCTGTGCACTGCCTGAAACAATAAAGCTGATGCTTATTCATTATGCACAGCATAGCTTTTGCTTAATACGAGTTTCTGTGGTCACGGAAGAGCAGCATCCTTTTGTTCTATGACTTTGAAACAATGTCTTGATATAAAACAGTAGTTTTTTTACTTTTAGAAAAATGCTTTTATGCTGCAAGAATCAGCAGAGAGGGAAAAGGATCATGTAGTTTCACAATGTGGTGTCTGGCAGGTGCTTACATTTTTGAAGTTTCTAAGAAGTTTATTGGAGACCAAATGCATTTTTAAAATTACTTTAGAAGTTTAAAGTTTGCTTTTTTGAACCTGGGACCTCATCATGATTGTGCTCAGGAAGAAGGGGGTACCACATACAAGGCACATCAATAAAATGCAGGGTAGTCTTGTAGGTAATTGGGGAAATTCTGCAGAATTCAGAGAGTCATAGCATGGTTAGAGCTGGAAGAGACCTTAAACACCATCTTGTTCCAACCCCCCCTGCCATGGGCAGGGACACCTCCCACTAGACCAGGCTGCTCAAAGCCCCATCCAGCCTGGCCTTGAACACTTCCAGGGATGGGGCATCTGCAACTTCTCTGGGCAACCTGCTGAAGTGCCTCACCATCCTCATAGTGAAAAGTTTCTTCTTAATATCTAATCTAAATCTCCTCTCATTCAGTTTAAAACCGTTACCTTTTGTCCTGTCACTACACCCCCTGATCAAGAGTCTCTCCCCACCATACCTGTAAGCCCCCTTTAGGTACTGGAAGGCCACTATAAGGTCTCCCCGGAGCCTTCTCTTCTCCAGGCTGAACAACCCCAACTCTCTCAACCTGATTCTTTCAGTATCTCTCATATGGCTCTCCTTTACCTAGAAATGGTTAATGGAGTATTAACCAGAATTTAAAAAAAAAAAGTACACATTGGAGAGAAAAACCCACAAACGGTTACAAGTATGGATAAGATACTCTGCTAGGGAAGTCTGGCTATATCCTTCTTTGAACATGGAACACTTTGGAAAGATGCTCTTTGAGACAAATTAAGATGATCAGGATGTTGATTGGTTTTCTTCAAAAACAAAACCTAACCACTAGCTTCTTTCTGTTTCTTTCAAAAGTTCATCCTTCATCTTGGTTAAACCATTTTATGTTTTCCTACAAGAGGGTAATCAGGGGTAAGCAGCTGGGGAGAGAAGAAGCCCTTTGACAGGGATGCTGAATGGAAGCTAACAGCCTTCTGGTGCAGAAACGGGGTAGCTGAGGCCTGTTGAGCAGGGGAAGGAGTAGAAAATGACATTAGGAATTGTTTCTTATCTATCATTTGGCAAACGGAGTTACGAAGTTACCAACTGAATTCACTAGAATGCATGTCTCTGTTCCTGTAGAGGTTATGGTCAAGATACAATGCTCTTACTACCTTAAAATTTGTACAGTCTCATGCAGACTAAGCTATCAGACTAAGATTAAATTAAACCAAAAAACACAGATCCCTTGTGGAGAGGACCAGTGAAACAAAGGGAATATAAGCATGCTTCCTGTCTGTACCCTATTTGACAAAAATGCATTGTTCTCCTATGCACAGTCTGGCAGGGATGCTTGATGAGGGGCAGAGCTTGAGTTGAAATTGGCAGTGTTGCTGCAGGTGTAAATAATAATACTGAATATCTCCTTTATCCAAGTACTGTTTTGACTTGATTGCCCAGGAAGCTAAAGAATGCCAAGCTAACCAGGAAAATATATTTTATAACCTCTTTATCTCTAGGACTTTGGTGTCTCAAGCTTCACAGTCACTATTCTGTGATTATACATAACTGAAATGAAACTTTGTTTTTTCAGGGAGCAAACTACTGCACTGCCATCTCCTTGTGCGTGGGACTGGGAACACAGCTGTACATCAAGCCCAAAGCATCTCAGAGCAAGTAGACAGAGGCACTCAAAACTCGTCATTCCTCACAAGGTACTTGTCAAGTTCCAACAGTTAGAATGGACCGTTAGTTTAAAATGACAGATTCTTGCCATGTGCTAGCTATAACGTTCATTCTTTTAGCTATGTGTTTAAAAAGTTTTGAGAAACTGAACTTAACAGAGTATGTTGAAATCAGAACTAGTACTATTGGATTCCCGAAGCAACTTAGAATGAGCACGTGCACATTTACTGAAAGCTTGATGATGTACAACAGGCCTCCAGAAGAGGAGAGGCTTCTGCAATGAACTCAATATTCTGCTAAAGTTATGCAAATAATAATGCACAGGCCTGTACTAGTTCATCTCTTAGCTAAGCATTGGTAAAGAGTGTATTTAATCTATGGTGATGTCTTCAGCAAATATAAATATTTAGCATGGGTTTGGGGATAAATAAATTACTTTGAGCACGGAGGGTAATATTAATGGGAATTGCTTAGTGACTCAGTAGAGTCCTGGGAAACAGAATAGCCACACACAGGGGGAGTTGTTTTGCTGCATATTTTCTTACAGTACATCATTAAGGTAAATATAATCCTTTTGGCATCTTAACCTTTCTTTGGAAACCTTTTCTCAAGTGCTTCCAGAGAGAATATAAAATGCGTCCTTAGTTTTATGTGTTGATCAAACACGCTTGGCTTGTTTTTGTAAGTCATTAATAGATGACAGTTTTAAGAGAGCAAAAGGCTTTTATGCTGGTGTGTTGCAAAACTGTAATTGACTTATCTTTTGTTCTTGAGAGATGAATAGCTATTGCTGCTTTAGTAATTTACTTGGAAATGTGCTTATCAGTTGTTCTGTCTTTCTGATTTGTGATATACTTGACAAAGCCATTCATCTGTTAGTTTAATGTGCTGGAAGTGAGGGGAGAGGATGCTAGTTAGTAAGACTCTGAAGATATGATAGAAAGGGGGAAAAAAAGTAAAAAGAAAAAGTTGGCATTCTATAAAGTAACAAACAAGCAATTTCTGTGCACTTAGGGCACTGTGTGTGGGAAAATATGATACTAGAATATCAGTGAAGCGTAGCTAGGCAGGAGTGTCCCAGTTGAGATCTCATCAAAATAATTAAAAAAAAATAGTTCCACGGGAACGGTATGGTATAGTATGCAAACCTTATGCCAGGCAATGTGGGTACTTGCAAGCCCAACTCCTATCGAAAGAAACTCCAGAACCACCTATCCACTATAGGAAGGTCCCTCAGAAGCTGCATCCAGCCACCTTCCCTATGGGCTCCCAGGACTTGTGGAACTGGCAAGTGAATGATTGATGGATGTGTCCATGTGCTTTCAACCTGATGATTGTTCTCACTATTCTCCCTTGGACTCTCACCAGCTCGTTTCATTCCTTCCTAAAAAACAGCACCCAAAAGTGAGCACAGTACCCTAGCTGGGACCTTGCTGTTAGTGAATAGGGCTGCAGAACTGCTTTGTTTCTTAATGAGCTCGTCAGCAGGAGGTTTGCCAGTATAAATAGGATGGGGAGAGGCAGAGCTTTGAAGCATAGTTTTAGCGCTCTAAAGGACTAACTTGGCTGAAGAACTGCTGTCTGAAGCTTTGTCTTTTAAATTAACCTCTGTATCAGGAAAAAAAATAATTAACAAAGTTTTGTGTATGTTAGTGTGTTACATCTTATGCATTCTGCATATTCTTTTGCTTGCTCTTAGTAAGAGTAATGATCTCCATGAGAATAAGATCTTTGTTTTCTTTACTGTGTTGTCTTAATTAATTTGAGCCCCAACAGTTGATTACCATGGTAAAGTTTTTGATGTTGTAGGGCTTGACTTGTAGTGAGGAAAGGCAAATAAATTGTTAAAAGCAGAGGATTGTTTCACAGCCTTGCAAGGGGTAGTCAAGAAGCATGGAGAAGAGAGGAAGGAAATGAGATGTAAACAAAATGAATGTTCAAACAGAATGTGCTCAATGTGGTGCCTTCTGTTTAAGATGAACAAGTTGGGGGTGGGGGAGAGATTTCCTTTCAAGCCTTGATACGCACTTTTGTATGGTGTTTGAGGAGAAAAACAGTACACACTTGTGTGGTTTGGGTCCGTTTAAACTAATTTGTTATTTCACTCTTTAGAATAACAGCACTAGGTTTTGTAGCTTCTTAAATTAATAGAGGTCAAAGTGCTTATGCCAAAGAAAGTTGCTTCAATTTGCATAGTCCGGAAGGGGAGGAGTTCGGGTACAGTCACTGTTAAGTCCCTGGTTTGTTCTCTAGCAATAGGTCACACTATTTCATTTGCTTGCCTTACTTACCAGTTTAATTTTCGAAACACTGCAGTGTAGTTTAAAACATTTCACAGAAGCAAAGGTAGTTAGAATAAACAGACTGTATTTCTTCATTCTCCTAACTATACAGAGGTGTTGGATAATAGTCAATAAAAAATCATATTCTCATACTGCTTTTTATCTATCCTGTGAAATGTGCTATACACCTTTATTTTCTAATTCGCATATTCTTTGCAAAGATGTGGCAATAAACAAAACAAGCAGTCTTGTGCCGGTTTTAGCAAAATAAGCCTGTGATGTGTAAGATCTAGTAGAACTGATGACTAATATTTCAAAAATGTTGATAAAAATATACTATATTACTGTATTTCTTACTGTTAATATTTCTAGTGCTGTTACTAGTTGTTCAGCACATAACAGTCTTTGTGACAGTACTTTTTTTTCTTCATTTTTTTGTGAACTTGAAATTGAGTTTATAATTGGCTTAGAATACTACTGCTGCTGCTTGCTCTAAATCTTTACCTGCATGTTTTAAATTCAGTTGATTTGAAGTGTGTAGGTAAATCTGTATGTCTAGGTTAAAAAACAAAAAACCAAGCAAAACCAAAGAAACCCCAATCTTTAACAAAAAAAATATCCTTACCAAGAGAAGGTCAAAATAGGCAGTGAGGTGAACCACAGATGATTTTTTCTGGTGCAATCAACAGTACAAAGTATGTATGAAGTGTGGGATGCTGTTTGTGTTGGGATTTGTGTTTATTCCAGGGACATCTGTGCTTTCTGAAATAACAGCCTTGGAACTGCTGCTTTGAAACCTGAAAAGTGTGTATAGCTGTGCATCCTTACAGTAGACTAGAGACAGCCAAGGTGCTGGACTCTGAAAGCTGCGTGCCAAAATCTTTATGCTGTGCAATTACGGGCTGCACTTTGGGAGTGGAGACAGGGGACAGGATAATGAACACATCACTGTGCTTTAAGATGGCACTTGAGTCATGTAGTAGTCCAGGAATGATAGGCTAATTCTGGTGGAAGGGTACTTCATGAGGCTTCTAACCCAACCTCTTGCCCAAAACAGGATCAGCTGTGAGATCAGAACAGGTTGCCAGGGGATTTACCCCATTGGGGTATGAAAACCTCCAAGGGCAGAAATGGTACAACCTCTCTGGGCACTGGGTCCATGGCTTTGCTGCCCTCATGGGGCAATTTTTTTCCTCCTTATATTCATGTGAACCTCTTTTGTTTGAACTTTTGCCCGTCATCTCCTATCTTCTCACCACACACCGCTGTAAGAACATGGGTGCATCTCTTCAACCTCCCCCACATCAGCACCAGTGGGCTGCTGTTAGGTGTCCCAAAGCCATCCTTACTCCAGGTTCAACAAGCTCTGCTGCCATGGCCTCCTCTTGCAGGGACAGTGCTTCACCCCCACCATCTTGGTGGCCCTCCATTGGATTCACTTCTAGACATGGTAACAAATGCCGAGATAGCATTCATGGCTTCTCTTCTCCAGTCCCCTCAAGGTAGAGATTAAGATTACTGTGCCATATATGTGACGTAACCCTAGTGTAGAGCTGCATGTTTGAACCATATGTAGCTCCTGAGCAGTTTGAGAGTCAGAGGTCAGCTACCTACGCATCCTTTAATCCTGAAGGTTGAATCTGTTAGGGCCCAGCTTACTATATAAAGAATCGGACGTAATTGGATTTATGAATCATTTAAGTAGGACTGGGCTGACTGATTTGTGTGATTTTGCAGGCTGATGACAAACAGCAGTGTAAAGAGATTGCCTGGAAGGGAGGAGGGAAAGGCTGTTTGGCAACATGATATTTTTAGAAACTTCTACAGTGCCTTTCATCAGAAGATCATGAACACTTGCTTAAAAACAAAAGCAAAACTGACATCTCTGTTCGGACGGTTCAACAATTGGACTAGCGCCTACATTCCCAATATTTCTTGATGAAATTGGTTCCCATTTTTTCAAGGAGGTTGCCTGTTTCCCATGCTGTTTGCTAGCACTACTGAGTGCTCAATTTTAACATTTGTAAAAACAAACAAACAAAAAAAAAACCCCAACAAAACAAACTGATTGTCAGAGGGGCCAGTAAAAAGGCTTGATGGTGGGGAAGTGGTAGAGAGAACCTCAATCACAACATCGTAACCAATCTTGGATGCTGCAGGCAAGTTGCTGAATAGCCTCACTTGGTTGGCAGGAGTAACTGTGAGAGGCAGCTTCTTCTTTTAAATTTGCATCCTGTAGTGTAGTGTTAAATGGGTGTTCCCTCTGCTGATGCTGGAAGCAACACAACTACTGCATTCACAGTAGCATTATATAATTTATTGAATATGTCCTAGGTTTTACATGACTCAAAATACAGCAAGCGATCTATCTAAATTGGTGCTACAGAGACCATAGATTCAATCTGATTGTAGGCAGACAATGTCTGCCTTGATTACTTAAACTGAAAATCGCAATGGGAAATGAGATCTCACGTGGCACTGCTTTGAATGGTTACTGCACATGCAGAATAGCTGGTCCTAAGCACTGCAGAGAACCGAGCTGCACGTTTATAGCCCAATTCATGTAATTTTGATATGGTGTTGGTGCCCACTCTTGCTCTTCATGATGCAGTATCCCTTCAAGGACTGACTACCACTGTACCTGCACCTCCCGTTTCAAAAGGAGTCAAGGACTGAGAAGTGCATGCTGCTGTGCCTCCCAACACTGTGCGCAGAGACTTGCATAGACAGATCAGACCATTTTGCTGGGTCACCTGCTGTCCTGGCTAGTTTGTAGGTCTGCTATATAGTCACTTGTGATCTACAACACAGAGTCTTGTGGTGTTTCAGAGAAGCTGATTCCGGAAGGTAAGTTATATCTAATTACACACTTAAAGATGTGCTGCTTTGAGCTGCGGTTTAGGGGTTGGGGTTTTCCTTCAGTTTACCAGGGAAGAGAATGGAGATGCTGTCTTCTGATGGAGGACAATTCACCTGTTAGGTGAATTGGGTGCTTGGAGTACCTGTTCTCCCTTTTCCTGACACAGCAGGCAGGAACTTGTGGTGCCAGAGGAGTTCCTGCAACTCTTGTTACTGGTTACGCTGCTATCTTGTATCGTTCCATTTTTGGTTGAGGTGGCATCATCCTCCCCTCATAAGGCCTACTTATGTATCCACCTTGGGAGGATAGCTCCGTCAGAGGGCAGGAAGTACCCACAAAGGCCCAAAAGTCTGTGGTTGAATTGCAGGATAAGTAACTTATAAATTGTGATTATGTTGATAGTTACATCAGTCTATGCCATCGGTATAGGCATCTGGGCACTTGGCCAAGCTCTAGATGGGGCATGAGCACTAGAGGTCACTTACTGCTCACATTTGCAGGCTGGCATGGGGTGATTTATCTGCCTGTTGTTGTGGCAGAGTAGCTGTTTGGTTAGAGAAAAGAAATAAGAAAGCAGGAAAAGATATGTGTTCTCTGTACTCATACAAGTGAGAAATTTTATGGAAAAACATGGGAAATATTTTGATGAGCCCAAATGGATTGTTTTCCATCTGTTATTGCAGGAAACTGAATGGAGACAAACTGATAGGCCCTTCCCACATGGTGATTTGTGGTAAGGGATTGAAAACCAGCCTGTTTTGCTTGCATAACTGTGGTCGGTTCTCGCATCTGTGTTGCACTTACCTCAGGCTAGCTAAGTGTGTTAAGCTTGGTTACTGCCCTACAGCTCAGGGAAGTATAGCCTGATAACCCCACTGTTAGTGATAACACCGCCTGGCTTTGATAAAGTCACGTAACATGCCAAAAGGAGGCTTTAGGCCAAGCTGCGGCTTTTGTTTGGAACCAAGAAGTAATCCTTCTTGGCCTTGGACAGGATAGGCGGACCCTTAACATTGCTCTGGCTGGCGCTGCCTGCAGTCACCGACAGGGCTGTGTCTGGTGGGGGCACTGGGAATGCTAGCTCTTCATCTTCGGCCAGAGCCTGTGTGGAGGGAGGCGGCTGTGGCAGGCTGGTGCTCTGCTTTCTGCTGCCACAAACTTGATATGTATGTTAAGAGACTGCAGTCACAGGGATCTAGTGGCTTCTCCTTTCCATGTCCCACCTTATGTCTGGCATCTGCTGTCTTTGAAAAAATGTATTGCCGTTGCCAGGCTAGAAACAAAAATTGATCTTGCATCTAAGACGATGTAGTTGTCTGCAGCAAAAATCCTACCCTATCCTATCAGAGCAAAAACCAGCTTGTGATGTTTTCATTGTGTCTTGTCATTTCAAGGAGATAAGTGTTGTACAGTGGCTTTCTCTGCTGACGCCGTGGCATAATATCTTAAGCCGATGTTGCCAGGCAGTGCTAGTTCTTTGGAAAGTTGCCTGCAGATTGCAGGACGTGCAGAAGAGCTCAGTGGTGCAGAGAGTGGCAGCTGTTTTGCCTTGCCCTGCTGTGTGTCGCATGGAGAAATTCTTGATGCCAGATGCTATCACAGAACCCCCATGTGCGTGAGGAGCCTTGCCCCCTGCGCTTCACTTTCCCAAGTCTTGACTTTGGTCACGTACCAGACTGCTAGTGTTGCAACAAAAGTTGGATAGTATCACTCCCTTGTAAAACTGAGAGGAGGGACCAGATGAAAGGAGAGCAAAGTTCATGCTTTGGCATTTTTTCTGCCTTTTTCTCTCCAAATTTGAGGGTAGGCCATACAAAGTAACATGCTGTTTGCATTCTCTTTTTAAAGCGTTGGCTAAAGAAAGCCCTTCTCTTACAGTTTGTCCTCATTCTTAATTTCTTCCTTCCAAGAGTTGATTCAAGTATTGACTCATCCACCCAAAATAATATAACTCCAGGAAGACAGTAGCGCTGGGAAAGAAATCTCTATTTCTGTATGAAAGTGTGGTTGAACGTCTGCCTGTCTTCCCCTCCTTAGTGCCTGTAGTGACTAGTCATTTCTGCAAGCTCTTGAGAATACTGTTACCTCAAGAACATGCTTTTTAAAAATATGTAATTATGTCCTCAAAACCAAGCGATTCAGCCTCGGAATTAATAGCAGCAGCGTTGACTTTGACACTGATGTGGAAGGTGGGAAGACGGGGCTGTTGGGAAGGAAACCTGACCGACCCCGTGGCCTCGGGGGAGCCCTCAGGTGGGTGAATGCTCTCAAATCTGTGCCCTCCTACAAACACCTACCAACAGAAGAGGGAGAAAAGGGTGGTGTGTCGGGCTGTGGATACCATCCGAAAGCCTGGCCTCAGAAGCGCTGGCCGGGCTTGGACCACGGGGCCCATCTCTCCCCTTTGCCCCGTGACAGGCGTCA
This sequence comes from Rhinoptilus africanus, assembly GCA_013400135.1. Lineage (NCBI taxonomy): Eukaryota > Metazoa > Chordata > Aves > Charadriiformes > Glareolidae > Rhinoptilus > Rhinoptilus africanus. Next base: position 48,976 of record VXBO01001525.1, on the reverse strand, counting down.
GCTCCTGGACACTGCTAAGGGCGAGAATACAAGAAATATTTTTGTAAACGGAGAATAACAATTCTTTTCTTCCCAGGGAGAATGAAAACGTTTCTTCGCCTCCCCGAGGCGTTTGCAGGCTTGATTGGCTGGCGGCGGGGGCCGGCCGGGCCCCGGCGGTACAAAGTCGCTCTGTGGCGG
>VXBO01001525.1:0-20896 GCA_013400135.1 Rhinoptilus africanus | reverse complement strand
CCCCCCCCTCTCTTCCAGAGAAAATGACCGGGGGGTCATTGTTAATGGAACCCCAATGGAAAATGTTCCACATTCTTTTGCAGTCCAGCAGCTTAGGAAAAGTGGGAAAGTGGCCACCATTGTAAGTAAATTACAAATGTATTCACTGTACAGTCCTATGTACCACTGTATGTACTGTGTAACCAGTCAAGAGTTTGGTTTTCTTCTTTGAAATGTACTATAAATATGTAAAGTAAAGCAAACCTTTGCCTAATAGAATGTACAGAGTAAATACAACAAAGCAAAGACATAGTTTCTACAGGTGAAACAAATGGATATTAACAACAGAGTCGCAAAGTTATCCTGTTGAAAAAAATGTATGTCCTTAGTCTTTAATTTTACTGAACAATGAGTGGTAGTTGGAAAAAAACAAAAGGCAAAGCAAACAATGTCCTGCTTTTACAGACATTGTCCAAGAATTAGCTGTCCAAAATGGCTTTCGTTAGTTGAGAGAGGCATCTACAACTCTCTTCTGAAGGCTTGTCACATTTTTTAGAAGTCATATAGAAAAAGAAGTACTCATTAGTCACACTCTTGCAGAGGTAAAAGAATGTAGTTTCTGTTCTTTTTTTTAATTCTCTTACTTTTCTTTATCGTCCCAATTATTAAATATTTCTTATGAACATGTAAGTAATCTAATTAACTGCTTGTTCTGTAAGTGTAACATTGTTCTTTCCACACCACCACCCTCTGTTTGAAGTGTGAAGACTATTCATCTGTTGATTTTTGCATTCTGACCATTGGCGGGTTGGTTTGTTTGTTTCATGTTGCACTGAACAGGTTGTGAAAAGGCCAAGGAAAGTGCAGTCTGCTGCACTGAGGAGAAGCCCATCCCTTGACTATGAGGACAGAGCTTTAGATGTAATGGATGACCATGCAGAATTTGACGGCAAAAGTGCTCGAAGTGGCTATAGCGAGAGAAGCTGGCATAGCGGTAATAATGGAGGGCGCAGCCAAAGCTGGGGAAACAGCCTGGATCAGAGCTATAGAGATGAACACGACAGAGGGCGTAACCAAAGCAGAGACCGTGATAGGGAAAGCAGCTACAACCGTGATCGAAGTCGTGGTAGAAGCGTTGACAGGAGCTTGGATCGAGACTATAGAAGAGATCGGAGCAGGGGAAGGAGCATCGACAGGGATGGTGGCTATGAACGAGACTACAGAGGAGACTACAGCCCACCCAGTTACAGTCGTGGATCTCAACCTGATCCCAGATATGGGAGGGAAGTGAGGAGTCGAAGTCGGGACAGGCTTTGTTCCCGAAGTCCTTCCCCTGAAATACACCATCAACATGAGTACCTAGGACCGCAAGATCAGAATGGACCGATCAGTGTTCTCTTAACAAAAGGCAGACGCAATGAAGGTAGGTATACTAGGGTAGGAGAGGAACTGACTTTTAATACCGCTGTTATTTCAGTGGTGAGCAAGAGGAGCTGAATATTCTCTGCTTTTACAGGTTAAATACTGAGTTTTCTAACTAATCACTTAAGTTGTTATTTCATTCTTCCTGCCTGTTTAGGGTGCTTTTTCCACCAGCACCTTGAACATTACCTTTGAACACTGTTCACGCACATTGTTTCAGTCTTTTCAAACTGCTGTGTCCTTTGGTTTTCCATTTTCTCTGCCCTATTCTTCTGGTTCTGGTGGGAAACCTGGATCTGATCATGATTCACATTACACTTGGCACATCTACAAAAGGATCCAGCTACAAAGGGTATAAAGTAGACTCTGCCTCTAATAGTGCACTTACTTCTTCCCTTCAGTATAATTAAATCAGTTCCAAGGATTGTTTGGTTCTGAATACTAATAATGTCGTTAAAGAACACTGAAATAGCAACAACTGAAACAACCTTTCCTTGCTGAGTATTGGAGTGTGTAAATGAAAGCCAAAAGCCTGATCTTCCGTGTGCTGTGAAGTAAAGACTCTTGTACTATAAAGCATATCTCAGATTAGGTTGTGCATTATTTTCTGTTTGGTTTTTTTGAGGGGATGTAGTGGTAGATTTGTGGGGGTTTTATGGGGGGCTGTTTTTTTCTAATCTGCCCTGTTGTGATTTTTAAGAATTTTCTGCTCACGTAAGCTTTGTATGCAGGAGCTAACCCCTTCTTTCATTGACTCTGGCAAGGATCCCTTTCCCTCCTTCCTCTTCTTCCCCTGTGTATAATGTTTCCGCTTGTCAAGATAATGCAGATAGGTATACAAATAAGGAGAAATTTAAGGTGTCTTAAGTTTTATTTGTAGCTAGTAATTTCGTAGTAACTTCTGCCATTCGTATGGATACTCTGCAGACTTGCTCAGATGTGGTGATTTTTTAAAGCTAATAACTGTTTGTTTCGTTTTCTGTTCTAGGATGTGTGTGTTTTAAGAGTTTTGCCTTTCTTTTTAAGTAGCAGATATACTGACCCAAGTAACTTGTATCAAAGGAAAAAAAAGCGGGGATGGCGAAAGGAAAAATAAATCCTTTGCCTGAAACAACTGAGACACTGGGGTACCGATAGAACAGGGTCAGCATGCAGCAACTACTAAAAAAAGAGCTCTTCTATTAGCTCTTTTTGACACTTTTCCTTCCCTTTCTACGCTATGAAAAGTATGATACAGAGTGAGAATCTAGTCCAGCACGTTAATAAGAACCTCCAGAATGAAGCCCTTTTTTGCCATTGTTGAAGGCGCACATTAGTTATCCATCTTTGATTGGTTTTGTACTGCTGTTTGTTCTTACTTTGGTGACAGCACAGAAAGAGGAGAGTTAGCCTAGGGTTAAGGGGGTTTACTAGGTCTGCCTTTTTTTTTTCCTCATGGTGTAATGGGGCATGCTGCATGTACACTGTGTAGCTTTAAAAAAAATTCATCCTTGCTTATCTTCTAAGATACAGTGCATTATTTCCCTGATTCCAGAATATGGTCTCCGGCTTGGAAGTCAGATCTTCATAAAAGAAATGACCCGTACTGGCCTAGCAACCAAAGATGGCAACCTTCATGAAGGGGATATCATTCTCAAGGTCTGTTCTGGTTATATTGCTGGCAGTTTAACAGACAGTTGTTATAGTGGTTACTCTGGAGTAAGTCGTGTTATAGTCAAGTTCACTATTAAACCTGAGCACAATATGGACTTGTTTGGTTACTTATAGGGTTATTGTTGCCTTTTTATGTCCAGATCAATGGTACAGTGACAGAGAACATGTCTTTAGCTGATGCCCGGAAGTTGATTGAGAAGTCACGGGGGAAGCTCCAGCTGGTTGTCCTCAGGGACAGAAAACAGACACTGCTCAACATTCCTTCGTTGAACGACAGTGACTCAGAAATGGATGGTGAGGTTTAATGTGGATTAAAAGTTCCAAACTCTCTGCAGGGACAGAATGGAGCTTGTAGTGTTTTGCTGTGGTAGAGTGGTACTAGGTTCTTTTAAAAAAACAAAACAAAACAAAAAACAACAAACCCCAAACAAAACGAAACCAAAGTAATAGCCAATTAAGCATCAAGACACTTCCTTTAGGTGAAAGAATAATTTGGGGGTAATCATATAGTTAAATTTTGTGCAGGGCCAGAGACAGAAGAAGCAATGTTCATCTGGCAAAATCAACCTTACTTCTCAGAACAAACAAGTCAGTTGCTTTAGTAAAAGACCTACAGTTTTAAAAACAAGTGGATTGGACCGGTCTCTCCTTCTAAGGGCATTAACATTCATGACAGCATTCAACAGGAGGGAAAAAATGTCCGGACAAGAAGAAATTAAGTCCCCCTGGACAACTGGTTTCTATTTCCGCTATCTATTCCATACAAATGATCACTTACAGTGTATAAGCTATGTTTCTCAACAGGATCTTCCTTTAGTAAGGGAGTAGGATGTTACCTTATTTAGTGCAAGATATTTGTTTCTCTGATGTCAGAATATATGGTGTGCAACTTTTTGTAGGTTTTACTGTGAAGATTGAGATACAGTTCAAGTCTGAAAGCTACTCTTTCTTTTGTCACTGAAAAGCAATGATGTGAGGGCTGTTAATGTGAAGGGGATCTTGTTTTGGAATCTCCATGAGACCTCAAATAAAAGGCAGCTAACACTAATTAATGAGTCTGTGATACGCTCAAAGTAGTTGTGTGATGTGAGTGTGTTTCCTAAAGGTTGTGTGAAACCTTTCTGAAATATTTTTGGAGGGACAGGGAGGTGGAAGCCTTAAAAGGCATACAGCACTTTTTGAACCCCAGTCAAATCCAACCTGGGAGTAGTCTTGAAGGGTCAGCCTATCTTACATGTCAGAGTTTTGTAAATGTGATGATCAGATGTGCAGATAATTTAAAGAAATCCTGCATTTCTTGATTTGCTGCTCTCTTTACAGACATTTCTGAAATAGAGTCAAACAGATCATTCTCCCCTCAAGATGACAGATTACATCATTCTGATCTAGATTCGCATTCATCCAATGAAAAGCTGAAAGAGAAACCAAAGTAGGAAATGGTCTTTTCTAGTCTGTTTTTCTAATGCTTGTTGAAGAAATTCTTGTAATACATGGTATTCTTATCTTATTTCACTGCACTTTTTCTTTTTCTTTCTTTTAGTGCAAACGATGATCCATCCAGTAGGATGTCCAGGATGGGAGCAATGCCTACACCATTCAAATCGACTGGTGACATTGCTACTCCTGCTGTTACAGTTGTAGACACAAATAAAGAACTGAAGTACCAAGATGACCCAGCAGGTCAGAGTTTGAAGGTTTCAGTTTCTTTTTTCCCTGGACACAGAATGTCTACTCCCCTTTCATGTTGACATATCTAGTATACTCTTCATGTCAACCCCATCCTGACACACAGAGAAGAGGTCTGTCTTTGCTTTGCGGTGCAGAGAGAGAAGAAACCCCTGAGATTATTTGAAGGCAGTTGCTTATTAGAATTACCACCTCAAAAAGCAGGTACCCTCCTAAGCAGCCAAATGAAGCTATTCCTGAAGTCTGATCTGGCTTGCCTGAAAGAGTTGCATATCCCTCCCTTGAACTTTTTGTTCTTTTTTCAATAATTTTTTTAAAAAAAGGGAAGTAAATCAATTCCAGTCAAAGAGGTGCTTAACGTTTAAAGCTGTATCAATTTTTGGCATGGATGGGTTTGATTGCTATCTGATAGCTAAAAATTGCTGCCATTTATAACTTTTTTAATAGCTCAGTAACTTCTGTTGGCTTTTTTACATACAGTGTCTCAACCAAAAGCAGTTACAAGAACAATCCTTAAACCCAGCCCAGAAGATGAAGCAATATATGGGTAAGGCGGCAAATCCCATGTTCTTTTGCACTCAGCGTTCTTCCAGTGACCTGTACCTGGTTCTCGGTTGCATGGGTTTGGGGTTTTTTGCCCATTTGGATTGATATTCCCGTTATAGCTTAGTGCCAAGAAGAGATGACATGGCTTCTAACTGGCCATATTTGAGTTAAACTTAGGTTTAGAAGTATCTGCCAGCAAGGTATAGACTTGCGTTATACCTGGAAGGTATAGAACACCCTGTGCTTCTGGGCTTACGTGGCAATGTACACAATGGTATGTTTCCATATTTTTATTCTGCTCTATTTGGCACTTCGATATAGTATTTGGAGTACTATGTCCATTTTGGGGCTACCCAGGACAAGACAGAGTGTGACACACTGGAGCAAGTCTAGGGATTTGGTGGTTGCAGCATACGACATACAAGAAAAGACCGAGAAAATTTGGTTTGTTAAGCCTGGAGGCAAGAGGACTGAAGGGCCATCTTACTGCTCTCTGCAGCAACCTGATGGGTAGTGGGTGTAGAGGAAACAGAGCCATACTCCTCTCAGAGGGGTAGAGTAGTAGGATGAAGAGCAAGGCACACAAGCTGGAACACAGGAAGTTCGAAATTGATATAAAGGAGAAACCTTTTTATTATGAAGGTGGTTAACCACTGAAACAGCTTTCCCTTGTAGATTGTGGTATCTCCACCAACAGAGATACTCAAAAACATAACTGGTCAAGGCATCCCGAACAACCTGCTTTGAGCAGAGGGCCATTTTAACCTGTGCAATTCTTTGGATATGTATTTTACACTTCTTCTGTTATTTCGTATGTACACAAAAGACAACCCTCCCCTTCCCCACAATATTAAGATACAGAGAGAATGTTCTTTATTTAATTTGTAAACAAGTTTGTTGCAAGACAAGGCCAAACATATGCCTATTTCTGTACAAGCTGTAAACTTCTGTACAGAAATTGTTGTCTTTTCTTCAAATCCAATGCCTGTGCAGACCATATGGCAGTGTCTGCTTAGAAATGAACAAAACACTCCTTCCAAAGTTTATTTGGGGGATGAGGTGTTGATGATTTTTATAAGTGGTCAAATGGAACCTGATATTTTTGATTCTTTAACAATTAAGATACTCTAAGTTGCAAACTGAATTAATAGGAAATTGACTGACATGCTTTCTTTTGAGAGTTTACAAATACAGATATTAAACAGAGAGGAGAACTGAGATTGTAAGGAGAAGCCTAAAGATAAGGTTTTGATGATAGTCTGTAGCTTGGAGTGTTTTCTCAAATGGATTCTCTTCTCGCATCTTTTCTGGGTTGGACGCTGCACATGTTGTCAATGATGGGCAAATTAATCAACTGATTGTTTTGGCGAAGGGGAATTTATAATACAGGCTTAGGGTATTACTGAGAAAGGCTGGCAGATAAATACTGTCCTCTGTGTTGGAAGGTCACTTGAGCATACAGCTTTTCTGATAGCAAAAAAGGTGAACCTGGTCCAGTGGCGTCTCCCACTGCAACACGAAAGCACTGATTGTTAACATACCAGTAGAGTATACTTGTAATGAGAAATATCTACAAGAAAACTTTGAGATTTATGTCTAACAAACGTATTAAACTGCAGAGCAAATAGGTATTAATTCCATTTGTATGACCATTCTCAAGCGTACCGAGGAAAAAACAATGGCTATGATTACTTATAACTCAGGCTGTTTTCACAAAAAAAACCAGCTGCTAATCTGAGAGAGGATCCAATAGGCAGGCAACTATTTTAGGACTTCAAGAACATAGGGAGTTGTTTTCGTGCTCTGTCAAGTCTGTGTATGCCACTTAGTTGCTCTTCCTAGTTCAGTTTCCACTCTGAATAATGCAAATTCTCTGCTTCCTTCTCTCACTGAAGAGTAACCTGGGTAAATATAGCCTATATTTCAAAAGAAAGGGGCTAAGATTATTATTAATATGATTTTGTTGAAAGGATTGCAATTTTTTTCTCTTGAGAACCTGTTATTGCCATACACCTAACATCTGGCCTTACTTCCTTTTTCTGCCCATAAATCTTGTAGTCCTAATACAAAAATGGTGAGATTCAAGAAAGGGGACAGCGTGGGGCTGCGACTGGCTGGCGGAAATGATGTAGGGATATTTATTGCTGGAATTCAAGAAGGTACCTCAGCTGATCAGGAGGGACTGCAGGAAGGAGATCAGATTCTTAAGGTATCAGTATATACTCCTGAAATGCAAATCAGTTTTGTATTTTTTGGTTTGCTTCTTAGTGGAAATATGGAAGAAATTATCATCCTAGGAAGTCAAGTTACTGCTTTGGAAGTGCGTGTGTGTGTGTGGTAGAGGGATCTTACAGTTTTTGATGGAGAATTGTATATCAAGCTTTATTTTGTTTAAGATTCTATGGAAGGGTGAGGTAGGAGAAGTATTAATCAAGAAAAATGCCCCGAGATGGGAGAATAAATTTGCTGTACAATGTTAGTCTTAAAGGAGAAAAAAGTTGAGGCCAGCATATTTTTCTTCCTTTGTCTTTCTCCAGTTTCCTTGGGTCACAGTTAGTTATTTTTCCAGTTTCTGAGTTATATCATCTATGCCATTTTGTCTTCTGACATTCTTCGTTTTTCTGAAAATTCAAGTAGGAGGCTAAAGTAATTTTCTCTTCTGCCTGTTTTCTCTTGTGATAACCTTGATTTTCAAGGCCTCTTGGAGTCTTTTAAAGTAGAAGAAACAATCTAGCAGTGCACATCCAGGCTCTTGTTATTTCAGAAAGATTACTGTTAATGGCTGGAATAAAATATTTCTTATGGCAACAGACATCCATATTGACTTTAAAAAATAAAGTATAATGAAGGAAGAGAATATTCAAGTTATTTTAGATGAAACAAAAATTTTTGGTTAATACTTTTATGGTTGATTTTTCAGATGTGTTGATGGTTTTGTTTGTTGGTTTGGTGCTTTTTTTGGTATATAGGTAAATACTCAAGACTTCAGAGGCATTGTTCGGGAAGATGCTGTTTTGTATCTCTTAGAAATTCCCAAAGGTGAAACAGTGACAATTTTGGCTCAAAGCAAATATGAAGGTAAGTGCTTTGAGCAAAATTTGTGTATATCCATGAAGCTTTTAAGTTCTGTTTTGCCAGTGAAACTACAATTAATCTCTCTTGTGCTTATTCTTGATAGCTTTTTAGTTACCCTCCTTTTCAGTAGTTTAGAGGATAGCTCTGTTCCATACCACAAGGTCATAGAGATGTGCATGTGTGATGTGTTTTTCAGAGCACTTCTCCATCTCTTTTGTTACTAGCAAATAGCATCTCTTTTTAATCCTGAAGAGTGGCAACGTACTGCTTGTTCCTTCTTCTTTTAAGTCTGTAGCAGCTGGCCCAAGATCTGCTGTTAGTATTCTTTTTCTGCTGTGCCTTGGCAGTCATAAGGGATTCAGTCAGCCGCAAATGGACAGTTTTATTGATGAACAATTAAGGAACAAGCAAAGCCTCTTGCTTTTCTGTTGGAGACACAGCCTGCTGTAATATTGAAGTACCATAGCTGCCTTTTGCTTTGGGAAGGGGTGTTGTGGTTTAACCCCAGCCAGCAGCTAGGTCCACTCAGCCACTACCTCACTCCCCGCAGTTAGTATAGGGGAGAGAATCAGAAGAGTAAAAGTGAGAAAAAACTCATGAGGTGAGATAAAGACAGTTTCATAGGTAAAGCAAAAGCTGCACACTCAAGCAGAGCAAACCAAGGAATTAATTCACTGCTTCCTATCAGCAGGCAGGTGTTCAGCCATCTCCAGGAAAGCAGGGCTCCATCACACGTAACAGTTACTTGAGAAGGCAAACGCCGTACCTCCAAACATCCCCCCTTCCTCCTTCTTTCCCCCAGCTTTATATACTGAGCATGATGTCACATAGTATGGGATGATAGCCCTTTGGTCTGTTAGGGTCAGCTGTCCAGGCTGTGTCTCCTCCCAGTCCTCGCTGGTGGCACCATGTAAGGAGCAGAAAAGGTCTTGAGAGCTTAACAGTAACTAAAAAAACACCAGTGCACTATCAGAAGTATTTCTCATCCCCAATCCTAACATACCAGTTGATAGTAAAAAAGTTAACTCTATCCCAGCTGAAACCACAACAAGGCTGTAGGTACGAGTACCTCCTTCCATCAGAGCTGTAAGGGCTGTAGGTATACAAGTATAGAACATTCTTGATAATGTGCGTATAGGGCAGTGGATGTGAAGGCAGGTTTTTTTGCTTCTTTTTGAGTGGAGGGGAAGAATTTTAAGCTGCCATTCTGGAGAATAGTTTTGATCTTCCTTTCAAGTGTAAAATAATATAAACTAATGGGGACTTCCTGTTTTAGTTTACAGAGACATCATGGCCTGCGGCAGAGGAGACTCGTTCTTCATCAGGAGCCACTTTGAGTGTGAAAAAGAGTCACCACAGAGCTTAGCATTCACCAGGGGTGAGATCTTTAGAGTAGTTGATACACTGTATGATGGCAAACTGGGAAGCTGGCTGGCCGTGAGAATTGGAAATGAATTGGAAAAGGGCCTCATTCCAAATAAGAGCAGGTAAGGTAGCATCCTGTATTCCTACCTATTGTTAGAAGTAAGATTTTTTTTTTCCAAATGCAGTTTTTTTATTCCTATGTCATACCATTCTTCCTTTTTTCCCCGCTGCCTTTCAAGAATGAATAAATTGTTTTGTCTTTACTTTCACAACAATTGTGCCTGTAAAACCGTAGATTTTTAGAACTATGGCACTATCTGAGGAGATGATGTGAGAGTATGGTGTCACCTACATACTAGATCCGGTATTTGCAACACAGACATAGAGCTCCTGTCTCAGCAATCAACCAGGCTTTGACCACTATCTGCTTCAGTTCCTCTTCTAGAAAATGGGTGGAGGGTCCTATTTCTTTTTTTCTTTGCATTTTTCCCCCCTTGTACTGTCTCCTTCCCCCATCCCCAACTAAATCAAACCAACCCGAAAAAAAAGCCCGACACCTTAGGAACCTTATGACCAAGGGCAAGTACTGCCTGAGCAACCTCGTGGTCTTCTGTGATGGAGTGACTACATCAGTGGACAAGGGAAGAGCTACAGAGGTCATTTATCTTGACTTCTGCAGGGCCTTTTGACACTGGTCCCCCACAGAATCCTTAACTTTAAAGTGGAGAGTTATGGATTTGATGGGTGGACTGTTCAGTGGATGAGGAATTGGTTGGTGGAGGGTCACACCCAGAGGATGGTGGTCAACAACTCAGTGTCCAGATGGAGATCGGTGACAAGCGGTGGCCCTCAGGGGTCCATACTGGGACCTGTTGGAACGGGTACAGAGGAGGGCCACAAAAACGATCCAAAGGCTGGAACACCTCTCCTGTGAGGACAGGCTGAGAGAGCTGGGATTGTTCAGCCTGGAGAAGACTCCAGAGAGACCTTATTGTGGCCTTTTAGTACTTAGAGGGGGCTTACAAGAAAGATGGGGATGAACGTTTTAGCAGGGCCTGTTGGGATAGGACAAGGAGTAATGGTTTTAAACTACAAAAGGGTAGATTTAGACTAGATATTATGAAGAAATTTTTTACTCTGAGGGTGGTGAAACACTGGCAGAGGTTGTCCAGCGAGGTGGTAGATGCCTCGTCCCTAGAAACATTCAAGGTCAGGTTGGACACGGCTCTGAGCAACCTCATGTGTTTGAAGATGTCCCTGCTTATTGCAAGGGGATTGGACTAGATGACCTCTAAAGGCCCCAACCCCAACTATTCTATGATTCTATGTTTGTGCAAGAATATTATGATAATTAATCTTTTAAAAGAACTTCAATGCTTGAATTTATTTTGTATGTCATTACGCAAAATGTTTCAAGAATTTATTCCAAGGCTAATATTTCTTGGTAGCTGTAGTCCTTATTTTTGTGTGAAGTACTGAGTGAACCACGGCAATGTTTTTTGCTTAAGTATGCTTTCCTAGTCAAAATTCATGTGAGATAATAAGAAGTGGTGAAATGTGCACAATGAGTAAAAGTATTGAAATTCATCATCAAAAAATAAAGGTATTTTTAGACTGCAGCTTTTAACTTCTCGAGTGTGGTTGTGTTATGATTGAGGAAAAAAAGATCACAATTGCATCATGCAGAAGAGCCTGAAATGTGCTTCTTATGTGACTCCCTTGCCCCTTTCCTGTTTAGTACACTCTGTCCTCTCTGCTAAGTGATCTGACCAAGCCAGCCTTTGTTTCTATGCTGTAGTGACGTTACTTAGAAGGCCAAACAAGAGAATAGTGACCTTCATTTCTGAGTTTTGCTCCTCACCACCTCTTTGCAGTTGCATTCTTTTATTTATGCTTGTGTGTGTTATCAGTTTAAGGCCTGAGGACTCATTCCTGCTCTGCAATCTTGTTGGAGCATCGTTCTGAGACTGTGTTTGCTCCAAGGCAAAAGAACCTGGACTTCTCTATTCTTTCCTCCACTCATGGCTGTCTATCTGGCAAATTACCTGTTGTAAATTGAAAATCCGTTGTTCTTCAGTGAAAAGTGCCTTTGCCTTCTTTGACTCAACAAATGAACCCTGTGGTTTCCCTGTCAGAGCTGAGCAGATGGCCAGTGTTCAAAATGCCCAAAAAGATGGCTCAAGCGATAGGGCAGACTTCTGGAGAACACGTGGCCAGAGATCTGGAGTGAAGAAGAATCTGAGGAAGAGTCGTGAAGATTTGACAGCTATTGTATCTGTGAGCACAAAATTCCCGGCTTACGAGCGAGTTCAGTTGCGTGAGGGTAAGTGAGATTGTGGTGAGCCAGCTGCCCATTTATTGCTGGCTGGTTTAGTCTCCAAATGTTTGGTCAGCTAAGTAAGTAATTTCAAACAGCTCAGGTTCAATGTTAAATTTGAGCAACAGAAAGGGATGAGATTTTTCTCAGAATGCAAACTTCTGCATGCTATTGCCTACTCTAAGAAAAAAAGCTTTTTATGTTTTAAACTGCTGCTGATCTCTTTTGCCTCCAAATTACACATGCCAATTCCAAGGTTTAAAATCAAAAAGGAAGAGCAAGCAGGGTTTTCTCGTTTCCTCATCTTCCCCTTGGCCAGCTCTGAAAGTACGATCCAAATGCCTGAGATGAATCACAATCTTTAGCTTGCTCTGAAATACCACTTTAACGTCACCTTGACAGCAAATAAAAGCCAAGTATTTCCAACAGATTGTCCAAATGTAAGCAAGGTTGATGTGTTCCATTTCCATGGCTCTAAACTAGCTATATGACTAGTGACGTTGAGCAAGTTAAGATAATTTTCTGGGTATTCACACATGACAGTACTTTGGAGCAAAAAAAAAAAAAAAAGTTTTGGAAATCATGCCTGACTAATCTGATCGCCTTCTATGATGGTGTGACTGGATGGATGGATGAGGGGAGAGCGGTGGATGTGGTCTACCTTGACTTCAGCAAGGCGTTTGACACGGTCTCCCACAGCATCCTCCTAGGGAAGCTTAGGAAGAGTGGGTTAGGTGAATGGACAGTGAGGTGGAGAGAAAACCGGTTGAAAGCTAGAGCTCAGAGGGTCGTGACTAGGGGCACAGAGTCTAGTTGGAGGTCAGTGACAAGTGGTGTTCCCCAGGGGTCAGTACTGGGCCCAGTCCTCTTCAATATATTCATCAGTGACCTGTATGAGGGGATAGAGTGCACCCTCAGCAGGTTTCCTGATGACACAAAGCTGGGAGGGGTGGCTGACACCCCGGAAGGCTGTGCCGCCATCNAACACTTATAAATACTTGAAGGGTGGGTGTCAGGAGGATGGGGCCAGGCTCTTTTCAGTGGTGCCCAGTGACAGGACAAGAGGGAATGGGCACAAACTGGAGTACAGGAAGTTCCACCTAAACATGAGGAGGAACTTCTTTCCCTTGAGGGTGGCAGAGCACTGGCACAGGCTGCCCAGGGAGGTGGTGGAGTCTCCGTCTCTGGAGACATTCCAAACCCGCCTGGACGCGTTCCTGTGCAACCTGCTCTAAGGTGGCCCTGCTCTGGCAGGGGGGTTGGACTAGATGATCTCCAGAGGTCCCTTCCAACCCTATGATTCTATGAAAACAAATACTAAAAAGTATTTTAAAGCAGCTCCCAGATATCAAGATGAAGAGTTAGCAATAGAACGGCCTTTCTCCGTTAACTTCTGAGGACTGTATTTGCACTTGTTTTGACATAAGCATAACAGAATTTTAATTTCTTTGCTTCTTCAAGCTGCCCTGCAGCTGGTTTAGCATTTTCATCTTTATTCACATAAAACCCTCTGGGCCAGAGTTCATGCTGTTTTGCTGGATGGAAAGAGTACTGAAGAGCTCCTGTGTGTTTTCAGGATGTAGAATCTTCTCAGTGTATCTCCATTAGAAAGAATAAGGAAGCTGTTAAATTGAAACAATCTCTTTTGCTTTCTCGGCTGATAAAAACAGCTTTCTGTATGAGTTACGCTGTTGCACAAACTTTAGAGAAATAAAATTTTTAAAAATACATTTTTTAATATCTTCAACTTACTTTTAACCTTGTATAGTAATTGAGGATCTTGTCTGTGCCACTTCACTTACGTATGAAATGAGTCTTCTCAGACTTACCTTTTCTCCAAATATTTTTATTTCAGCTGGTTTTAAGAGACCTGTGGTGATATTTGGCCCTATTGCAGATGTTGCTATGGAGAAGTTGTCGAATGATTTGCCTCACCTTTACCAGACAGCAAGTAAGTTGTCCTCCTAGCTTCTTTATCATCCTTAACTGAGGGAACGGGTATCTTATTAATCACAGCTGCCCTGTTACTCTAGATAACCTAAAATGTTGTCTTTGCAGAGACAGAACCCAGAGATGCAGGCTCAGAGAAGTCAACTGGGGTAGTGCGCTTGAACACTGTGAGGCAAATCATTGAGCAGGTAGAGTATTTCTCTGTGAACGTTGCTTATGCTCAAAGGCATGTTGTTTGATTCATTTTCTTCTAAAATTTGCAGAGTCCTCAAATCTTCATGGCATCTATTTCTGCAATAAGAAGACTTGGCTTAATGATGGGGCTTGTTCAACAACAGTTTTTATAATTTTGATGTCTGTCCTCCAAGTGGGAGGGTGAACCTGATATTAGAAATTAAATTCTCCTTCCTGTATCTAAATTTGAACAGAGGCACATCTGTGTTTTACTGTATACTTTCTGAATTTCCCATGGAGGCTATACTGTCACACTGTCTACTTACTGTTATCAGAAACTTGACAGTTTAGTTTCATAGTTACTACTGTTAAACTGAACCAGAAGTGACTGTGATAGCTAAGTAGTATCTACCAAGACTGCATTGACTCTTTTTGTAATACTGTTTAGAGATCAAGTAAATAGGTGGTAATCAAGAAGCTTAAAAAACTTAAGCTGCGGAGTATATTCTTTTTGCCTATTGCCCTGAGCCCAATAACATCAATGACAAAGGTGTTAGAATGTCACACAGAAGTCTATTCAGAGCTCAGGCCCCACTGAAGCACATGTTTGAAAATCCCATTCATCTTTGCCCTGAAAGTAGATGAGAAGGAATATATTAAATGAAAAAAAGTGAGATTTGTCTCAGCTAGTAAATGTAAATAAAAGCTCACAGATAGCACCCAGAATAGTTGTGGTAGTGGAAGCTGTGATGGGGCAGGGAGAAAGAAAAGCTAGTTAACTTTCAGTACCTATCTTAAAAAAAAAAAAGTTGAATCAGTGCATTTTCCTTAACAAGAGAGTTAACATAAGAATGTAGACATCCAGGCAGAAGCTGTTCCAAAAAAAATGGAGCTGAAAGAAAAAGTGTACCTGCTGTGGCTTCTGAATGCAGTATAACTGTGGGAAAAAATCCAGCAAGTTGTCCTTTATTTGGACAAAAATACCATGGTTTTCCTAGGATAGCATTCCAACCACCTCCTCTTGTTCCCCACAAGCAGCACACTGACTGGGCTTTCTTTTTAACAGGATAAACACGCTCTGTTGGATGTGACTCCTAAAGCAGTGGACCTGCTAAATTATACCCAGTGGTTTCCCATTGTGGTCTTCTTTAACCCAGACAGCAAGCAGGGTGTGAAAACCATGAGACAAAGGCTGTGTTCCACATCGAACAAGAGCTCAAGAAAACTTTATGAGCAAGCAAATAAGCTGAAGAAAACTTGTTCCCACCTCTTTACAGGTAAGGTCTAACATGCTTATCGAGAGAGCAGTGGATGCGACTGTGTGAGTCTTGAGACATCTACTTACTACTCTGCATGTTAATTTGTGCAGGCTGGAACTAAAAGGGTGTGAAGGTATGGTTGTGAGCAATCCCTTCCTTGACTTTTTTCAGAGTTCCTTGTTCTGCCAAATTCTAATACAAAAGAAATTGTGAATTGGTGTACTGTCATTAAAAAATAAGTGATTTAATAAGCCTGAGGGGTGGACAAACAGTAAAATAAAAATACCGTGCTTCTGCCAGTATTCTAAATGAAATGGCTGTTTAACATTCTCACGTAACTAAACCAAAAAGCATTAAACAGGAAAGACTGGATAAAGGATCACATTGCATTTGCTGTGTATATATAATTTTTCCTTCAATTTTTACAGCCACCATCAATTTGAATTCAGCCAACGATAGCTGGTATGGTAGTCTGAAAGATACAATTCAGCAACAGCAAGGAGAAGCAGTATGGGTATCAGAAGGGAAGGTAAGCAGTCAGTCTATACCGTACTAAGCTATACAGGTGTCTCAAGATACCTCTTGCCAGTAAAAATTATTGAAAATTTTTCTTGACAATGCTGGATAGGTTAGACAGGTTGGTGACTTTCTTCATAACAAAAAATTACTTTCTGTTGTTCTTTCTGTTACACTTTGGAGCTTCCATCACTAATGCTGTGGCTAGGGGAGAATGCTTAGGAGGGATAAACTCTTACAGGACTTTCCATTATGATTCTGCATTATTCTTTCTTTCAGTTCTGCAAAGCCATTCTTAAGAAGTTGTTTGGCATGTTGAGACCCAACTAGACTCTTAATTCTCATATATTTAATCTTTGTTCCTTAATTCTTACTGACTTTTCTCTAGATGGACGGCATGGAAGATGATGCAGATGATCGTATGTCTTACCTTACTGCAATGGGTGCTGATTATTTGAGTTGTGACAGTCGGTTGATCAGTGACCTCGAGGATACAGATGGAGAAGGAGGTGCATACACTGACAATGAACTTGATGAGACTTCGGACGAGCCAAAGATTTCATCTGTTAGCCGGTCCTCTGAACCTGTGCATCATGAGGAGGTGAGATGACTGGATTTTCAATAAGAATGTATTTTGGTCTCTCTGAAAGCCCCATATGCATGGCTTAAAAATGAGAATTTTTTAAACAGCAGCTTTATTTTACCTCCGGTAGTGTTTTAGAGCCACATTGTGTAGAGCAAAAATAATAATAGCTCTGCTTTTCTGCCTAACTCTATAGATGTACTGATTGGTGTCTCATCACCCTGAACTTTGCAAATACATCTGCAGTGATTGTGGTCAGGTTGCTGACAGTCATTTGACTCCTGGTTACTGTTCCCAAAATAGTGAACTTGAGAGAGAGAAAAATTATTGAATTAGTGAACACTGCAGTGATTTTTATCTTACTCTTTCTTTCTTTTGTAGAGTTTAAAAAAATTTAGTCCAGAACCAAGGGCTCAGTTGAGAAAAGCTGGTAGCAGGGAGATCCTTAGAGAACCAAGTCCACCTCCAGCGTTCAAGCCTGAACCACCTAAGGTAAACTTGTAGAAACAAATCTTAATACAAAGTTCTACTTTCTGGAAAACTCTCCATGGTGGCACATTAGGAAGAGCAGTAGGAATGATCAGAGACTAGAAAACACTGTTAGTGTGAAGAGAAGGAATGACTGAAGGTGTTGCAGGATCAAACAGAGGGAAAATGCAAAAGGTCACAGTCCTCTTTGAGTATGTGTGATCTCTATAGGGAATAAGAAAGTAGACTCCTTTTTGTGTCTGCTAACAAATTGAAAAACACACAGCAAGAACAAACATAGGTTAATAATCAGGAAAAGCATATCTGATGGCCATTATTGTGAAGCACAAAACCAGAATCTACCACCTCTGAAATCAGTCTCCATCACTAGAAATTGATGTTAACTGTTTATTCAAACCTCGCTCAGGAATGTCCTGTGCACTTCTAGACTCCTGGTGGCAGTATTTGACACTAGGTAGTACTAAATCATTTGGGATGCCATTGTTCTTTATGCTGTCCCCTAACACACTGTAGTGTAGTTCTGGTAATCCTTAACAAATGGCACAAACAAGTCTAAAAGTGCTACTCTTCTGTAGGTTGATGTGTGGTGTATGAGCGTATGGCCAAAACGTTGCAGCAGTTCAGATACCTTTCAACTGTTTTGTTGGATGAAGATTGACACTGTTAAATACATAGGCAAAATGATTAATTTCAGATTAAAGCCTTCATTTGAAATCAAAGTTACGAAGTTGCTGATTGAAACTTTGTTTGCGTGTTTTATACTTACAGGGAAAGTTACAAAACAAAGAGGATCTATATGACTTCCCCAAAAACTATGATTCCAAATCAAGTAACATTGCTGTCAGCAGTGAGACTTCAACTGTATCGGCTAAAGCAGCACCACCACCTGTTTCTGTGAAACCAGCCTTTGGGCGTCCCATCCTGAGGAACACTCAACAAGCAGTCCCACCTGCAGAGGAGGAGGAGGAGGCAAAGTTGGAGGAGGAAGGAAGCGAACAAGAAAATACTGCAAAATCTGTATTGAGGAAAGTCAAAATATTTGAGGAGATGGATCATAAGGCAAGGTTGCAAAGAATGCAAGAGCTACAAGAGGCCCAGAATGCCAGGGTATGAAGAGATGCATTTTCCTGCTGCTGTGCTATACAACATATACAACAGCCTGCATCCTGAAAAAGAAAATAATGACCTTGCATTATGTTGCTTCTGGAGGGAAAAGTTTGGGAAACCACACATACGTCCAGACGTGCCATTATGTGGATCTGAATGTAAAAAGAGGATGTATTTTAAGGCTTCCTATTGTAACTATAGAAAGCTGACCTCTAATAATCCTTTTGGCAATGCGTTGTTTTTCACATGTACTTTGAATTACTACTCTAGCAAAAGATAGAATAAGACCAGTTATCAATTTGTGCTTTAATCGTTTCAGATGTAGCTGTGACCTGCTAGATTTATAACCTGTAGGATCTCTTAACGGATAGACTTAAAAAGAACTGTTATTCTCTCCTACTTTCTTTTAAAGCTTGAAATAGCCCAGAAGCACCCGGATATTTATGCTGTCCCTGTCAAAACACAGAAGCCTGAACAGAACTGGCCCCAGCCTATGAGGTAAGATGTAAATGCAGTTTAAAGCGTTCTGTCTTGATTGTTTACTTCACCAGTAGGAGGAAAACTGATCTCGCTGGGTTTTACTCATACAAACAATCCTGCCTTCTTCTTGTGCCTTCAAGTTTACTGAAAAGGTCGGGCAAAATTTCTGGAATTTTTCTTGTTTTTCAGGATATTGTCTTCTTTTTGTTCATTCACGGTATTTGAGTTACCTAGGAAGAATCAATGTAGGCTTTTGCTGAAAGATCTGCAGAGCCAGGTTTTTGCCCCAGTCAGTGTTACTCAGAAGCTTTTCTGCATTCATATCCTCTGATGCCCGTTCTTTCTGTGCTAGATACTTGATGATTGTTAGCCTACCCTAACAAATAATTGCAGTTTTAATTACTTAATAACGTTTAGTTTATTAAATGCTTATTCTGTTAGGGATGTATTGTGTGAGTAGGGAAACTGAGAATGAAACTTGCCTGAGGTCACCCATCAAGTCTCATGAAAGTAGCAGTCTTTCATTAAAATTCAGTGAGTTCTGGACTGGTTGACATTGTGTCATCCTACCCTGCGCACTGCATATTTCTGTGACCTGAGCAGTTACCTGTGCAAGAGCTAAGAAACTGCGTGATGGAATTTGTTTTCTGCTCTTTAGGACTCGAAGGTTTTCTTGCCCCTTAGTAACAGCCAACAGAAATGGGACTTTTTTTTTCAGGAAATGAAATCCTTTGATGTCATAGCATAGAATCTAAAATGGAAAAATGGAAAACCTGAAGTGATTATTTTCAGGTTTTCTTTGTGTGTTCAGAAAAGCACACTGGCTTTTTTATATAGACTTGGAAGCTTTTTAGATGTAGTGAAAAGTAATCTTTAACCACATATGCAGAGTGTTTGCTTACATACAGAAATCAGTGCTGTTGTCTTTTTACAGGAATGTTAATGATTGGCCTAGAGGGAATGTTTAAGCACTGGGGCAATATGGAAGGGAGGGATAACATACTGATGCCGAAACTGAGGAAATGTCCACCCTTGGCAGATTTTGGTTTTATGTATCTGCTTAAACTCCCATTAAATGGGTAGCACCACAGTGTATAAAATGTGTGGCTTATTTCTGCCCTCTTTTAAGGATAAGAGCCCTAGTGAGAGCCTTGAGTGAGAAGGGTATCAATTTTAGAAATGTCACATCAGAAGTCTTCAGACTTTGAGACAGGAAACTGGCAATGCAAAAGAAGCAGCAGTCATAGAAAGAATTTGGTGCAAAAACAATTGAGGAAAACATCAGCTGGGGTAGCAGTGATGGCTGAAAACCTCCCTGCTCAGGGACTAAAGAGTTGTAAGCTTTTGATGTGGGGTGCGGGGTGCTTAATAATTTTAAATTCAGCATTCTTACAGGTAGGTGGAGTAGATCAAATCTAAACACAGAAATAAGATGCCTCTTCAGATACTATGGGAATGCAATTGCATACTATGGGCATGCAATCGTTTATGGGCTAGAAGGGATTTAATTAGCTCCATGTGCCTTTCTAGGTTGTACACAACCATAAAGCAAATACTGAGTATAATTACTTTTCAGCTTTCAAAATGGAAGTAAACATTATCTCTCTCTCTCCCTATCTTGCTGTGTTAGCTCCAGACCTCCAGAACCCCAGAAACCTCCTATTAGACCTTACCTAGAGAACCGTGGCAGTTATGGCAGCGATGCAGAGGAGGAGGAGGAGTACCGTCGGCAGCTGTCAGACCACTCTAAGAAGGGGTTTTACGGACAGCCATCCAGATACAGAGACACAGAGTTGTAGGCTTGCTACTATGTGCATGTGTAATGCTCTTTTGAGGTTTCTTCCTTCCCAGCCAAAGTGGAGCAGTAGTTAGTCTTGAAAAGCTGTATTTTTATTGAAGATGCTCTTAGAGGGTATGTACACTACTGAATTTAGACATATCTATACGCTGGAACTGGAAGAGTTCATTTTTGGGGATATTATTTTGTTAGCATCTAAGAAAAGAAATCACTATTGCCTGAATGCTGTTGCCTGTTTTATAAGGACCAAATCCTGTAAGTTTGTGTTAATTCTTGATATTTCCATATTTTAACATAAACACCCTTTTTTCCTTTTCATTAATGCTGCCTTTTTGGACTGTTCTGCTGTGTTATGAAAGTATGATCCTGGACATACACTTCTTAATGCAATAGAACTAAATTTGAAAGTGTATTTGAAGAACAGTAAGTGCCTTTAACAAGAAGCATCTTAACCTGTTTGTTTTGACATCTGATTCTTGGTGCAAAGCCGTAACACA
>VXBO01001524.1:0-13815 GCA_013400135.1 Rhinoptilus africanus | reverse complement strand
TAATAATAATAATAATAAAAAGGAGGCTGAAAATTCTGCTATTGTAGAGTGCACCTTTATTGAGAGAGGGCAACAGAGCAATTTAAACAATTTTCCCCTTTGGTAGCTCACTTGTAAGTATTTATTTAATTTACGACTAAATATGGCATCACTGATGTTTGTAAAACTGATTTTATCTATACAGTAAAACACTATTAAATGCATTATAAAATTAAGTATCCTAACATCTTAACACTCCTTCCTTATCAAATTAGAGTTAAATATCTGTCATTCCTATGTTCCTTTTGATCTTTGCTCTTTCCCTTTATTTTTTTCTTTGACTTGGATTTTTCCAGCTTACTATGTCTTATGCCTACATTTCATTGCAAATTTCTTTACAGGACTAAATTCTACATTTCGTAATATATTGATATTTATTACTTTTCATGAGTACCAAAGTTTTGTGCTGTATAGTATGTTAAGAGCTCACTTCGCCATAATTTATGTGAAGCCCTAATGAAGCACCCATTTTGCATCCTGAGCATTACATTGTGCTTTTTAAAGTTTGTGAAGGCTGGGGTGAATGCCACATTAGAAAGCATTGCAGAGTTGGTCACATGAGAGCAACTGGGAGAAAATCCTTGGGCATGCAAAATCACTTAAAAGAAAACAAGAAATAAAACCAAAATGTTCCAAACGTTACTTTAGAAATATATCAGAATTAAGAAAATCTCCAAGCTGCAGTGTCTGCCAGATTTTATGACATCTGTAATCTGAAAAAACTGTTTCACATAGAGCCACTACTGCACCTATAGCCAACTGAGATACACTGGGAAAGGTGATTTTCATTTGAGCATCTTTAGAAATTAGTTGTAGTAGTAAATATGCTGTTTTATACATCACCAGCACTTCTTTTGGGGCATAATCTATTTCTTTTTTTGCAAACCACCTGTGAAAAGTATGGATGAAGTTGAGCATTTTAAAAATAATGAAAATGAAGCTTGTGCAAAAGAAAAGGCAAGCCTAAGAAAACTGCAAACCTGACAGTTTTAAGATGCAAAATACCATCTTATTTTACTTCCATCTTTAGGTCTCTGTGGGCACATATGCGTCTTGTTTTCAACCAACTTCAATCCTTAGACTTCTGCTTTTTGTGGACTAACACCTCCAAAGAAAAGCAGTAGACATTTTGGTATGTAGAGTTATAAATAACCACAACGAACACAAACAGGCTGAATAGTCCCATCCCAAAATAAAAGTTATGAGAGAAGAGGAACAGAAAATACACGGGAAAGCACAAAGCAAGAAATGTTTAGCGGAACTCCTTTTGAGGATATTTTCCTAGCGCAGAGTCTAACATCTCCTGCAACAAACTGAGATGACTCAGCATTTTGTAACCACCTGGAAGGCAAAAAGACCACCTGCAAAGACGAGGTGCCTGCAAGCAGCTCTGAAGCCCTGATATCTTCACCCCATTTATTTGTGTGACATGGCTTCATCAGTACAAGCTCCCCACAGCTGTACTTTCCTTGTTCACACTGGACAGAGCTAAAGACTTTATTCTAAGGAAGAAGGAAAACATGCAAATGAAAAAATAGACAGTACTAATATTAATATACTTTCCTATTAATCATATCTTTAAGCAGACAGGTGAAAATGTCACAGGGAAAAGATTATACGTATTTTTCTTCTCTCTGTCTGTGAAACATAATTGCCCGTTGCTCAAAGTCTGTGTCTGTACGTTACACACTCCAAATCTGCATATGATCAGAGAAATTAGGAAAGAATTGCATGCATATAAACAAGTTACCTTCTTTACAAGATGAGAGAAAATGATCTTTGAGAACATGTTTCCTACCTTTGGATTGTGAGGTCCCTAAGAATGCACTTGCTGAAATAATCTTTCATTTCCAGGTTGCTGAAATGGAGTTTCTTTGCGCATAAAGGTACACACCCAAGAGCCAACCGTCTCATGGGTCATAACGGGAATTTTTCCCAGGGCAAGACTGTAGCTCAGGGAGCATAACAGAATGTATTAATGAGGAAAAAAATAATTTTATTATTGGACAGTCATAATTATACATTAGCTATGTTCATTTATAGAACAGCAACAACCATATCTGCAAGTGCAGGTACTTCAATATATGTTCGTAATATTACTTGTGTTTGGCAGCATTTTTGTTAAAAAAAAAATTAAAGTAAAAAATGAATAGTTCAAAATAAGCTGTTATGCAAGATGTTCTTAATTGTCTTTTTTTTTCTTTTGATCAAGGGATTAAATGGGTCTTTGGATCTCCATCATTGAGAGAAAGTATTTTTCCTGTATGACTGAATGCCATAATTTTTCTCCATTATTCATGACCCTTTATGTGTTAACAGTCTCCCTTTGCACAAAAGAATTACATCTATTTATAATAACACCAGGTGGAAATCTTGAACATTTAAACTATAGAGCCTGGGTCAGAGGATTTGGATCTGACAGTGTAAAGCTATTTCCTTTGTATCCCTCTCCCTAAACCTCTATTTAGGCACATTTGTTTGAATTTGTAGAACTACTGTTTCTTGTTATTTCACTAGAGCAACAAGCATTACCTAAGGAACGAAGCTCTTCAGTATCATTCTACTGAGCATGCTTAGCTCTGGCTAGGTACCTGCTTAATTTCAGCTGAGGAGACAAAAAAAAAAGGGAAAACCAGTTTCATGTCTTTGGGTCAAACTAGATTTCTAACTGTTAAAGATCAACCTGAGGATAAATGTGGAGGACTATGTATCCAGCATCAATATATGTTTACTTTATTTTTATTCCTTTCACTGAAACAGCTGGTGTTAGATTTGAAAGCCTGTCTGACTGGACCACGTGTCTGACCAGTAGTATATCAGTACTGACGTTCTTGTAGGCCTTGAAAAATTCCAGGGATTTCAGCCTGCATTCAGTGATGGTTTATCAGTTTCTAGTCCATTATGTGTTTAGATTCTGGTCTGCAGTAATGAAGATAAAGCAAGATTTTGCCATTTAATTTAGTGAGGACTGGTCTCCAAATGAATAACCTCATCTCTGTTCTTAAGCAGAGGACATGGTAAGAGCTTGACAAGTGTTTCATTAATCCACCCACTGATATTTTGATTGGTTTGCTTATACACTTGGAGTACAGATTGAAGATAACTTAAGATTTCTGAAATTAAAGGGAAAAACAATGTTGTTCTCACCTTAAAGCCTCTTTTTCACTAATTTCTACAAGATATGTCTTGAGTATGTGTTTTATATCCTTGACTAAAAAGAAGAGAACTGTTAAAAATAAAATAAAACTATGAAGGTGAGAGAAGAAGGTGATACTTTGTGGAAAAAAAGATGACTGATGGCAGAACTCCTTAAGGTAGATAATGATGTATCTTGTGATAAAAAAACATCGTAATTCTCTTTGTGGTCTTTTAATAATAACCTTCATCTTTATTATACCAATGGTTTAAAGACAGAAAAGTCTTCGGTTATATTCCTGGTGGAAAGTCTGTCAGATAAGCATGTTATTTTTAATTCTTGGACTAACATAATAGAATCATAGAATCATAGGGTTGGAAGGGACCTTAGTAGATCATCTAGTCCAACCCCCCTGCCAGAGCAGGGCCACCTTAGAGCAGGTTACACAGGAACCCATCCAGGCGGGTTTTGAATGTCTCCAGAGACGGATACTCCACCACCTCCCTGGGCAGCCTGTGCCAGGGCTCTGCCACCCTCAAGGGAAAGAAGTTCCTCCTCATGTTTAGGTGGAACTTCCTATGCTCAAGTTTGTGCCCATTACCCCTTGTCCTATCACTNCTCCAGCCTGTCCAGGTCAACATGCTGATTTTTTTATGCATCGAATCATGTCTTCATGAACCACAAAATCTCTTCCTTCTTGTTGGCTTACCCATCTGATTACTTTTACTTTTTCGTTTTAGGGTTTAATGGGTATCTCTTTAATTCCTCCACAAATTAAAACGAAAAGCATTATACCATTGGAATCAATAAACTAGGCCTATGCAACTTAAAATGTTCTGTATTTTTTTAAAAACACTTTCTAAAGACAAAATAAGTGAAGAATAAAGTCACCAGAGAAAATAATTATTTTAGAGAGTCAAAGGGACGTTAGTCAGAAGGGTTTCATATCGTCTGGAAAATAAGAATTCTTATCCTGTAAAATTTAATTTTTGGTGAAAAGCTAATTTATTCTCTTTTTTTTTTTTTTTTTTTTTAAGATCCAATTAGGTTTCAATAGCTTATTTAAATTAAGATTTATCCCCACCTTGGTGTTTTCTATTAGCTCTTGCAACTATAATTGGAGGCAGGACTGTTTATCATGCTCTAGCCTCTGTTACACCTTTCATTGCAGAAATACGTGGATATCTGCAGATTGGACACTATTCTTAAATTGCAATATACTTGAGGTACAAGCTGTACTTAGTACTTAAACTCAGAGTTCTTAATTTCCACTGAAACTCCAGAGTCATAGTGTAGCATGTTCTTAGCAACTTTTCCATTTAATTGTGTAGAATATCAGCTAAACTATTCATAGAAAAGAGTATATAATATGAAAAGGAATGCAAAAGTTACGATGTTCTTGGAGTCATCCCTTCAGATGTGAAGAAGTAAATGTGCTGAGATGCTGAGCAGGACTTGGTCAGCTACAGTGCCTATGCTTCCCTAACATAACATAAAGACCAAAAGAAACTTACGGCATTTCCGTAAATTATACACAGAAACTGTACAAAATCCTCTATGAATTATTGCATGGATCTATAAAAAAACTTACTGTGAGTAGCAATTATCTCACATTTCTTCTAAATCTAGGTCATCAATAAAATTAGTAGCAAAATTTGACATGTATAGTGCGTATTTTTGAACATGGCCAAGAACTGTGAGATGTGAAAGAGAGGAAAAGATCAGAGCAAGCAGCAAAAAAGAAAAGAAAGATGAAGAAAGGAGGGGAAGAAATAGTGGATGTACCTACAGATTAATGTAACAGCCATTTCTTGTTTATGGAAATCACCTTCCTACAAACCTGTTTTCATGATTCAGCAGTCTAGAAGTCTATGATTTGCAATACTAGATCTATCAGGGAGGGAAGGGAAATTCGGGTCAAAGTGAAACTTTATTGTAGAGAGGATAGATGAGAGGAATTGCAGAGCCTGGGTCTGAATGATCAGTATTTTCAGCAATTTGCTATGACATTAGGTAAGTGATACAGTTTTGCACAGCTATATAGTGCCAGTACTGGTGTTGGCAAGCATAATGACAGTGAAGCAACATTAAAGCCTATGGATGAACAAAATTAAATCTAAAGTGACACTACTGTTGGGAAAATACTGCCTGAGAAAGCAATATTTTAAGATGTGATGCAGACTTTGCATACTCAATAGAGTGGCTTCAAACTTTTATACTATAATGATGTGCCAAGGAAAAAAATATTTTTAAAAGATTTTAAAGTTAAAATTCATTAAGCATTTCAGAAGATGAAAATGCCTACTTTTCGGAACAAATTTCCACACTAAAATTTCCTATCAACAATTCTCTCTGTAAATATAATCTCAAAAAAACACTGATACTCTTCCAAAAGGTAAAACTCACAATCAGGAAATAACTCACCTACCCATTGCAATATTTTTCTTGATTACTTAGAGTGAAATATTTCTAGGACTATAGATTCATAAATGCTGAGAAATTAGAAAAAGTTGGAATTTAAACTACTGTATACAGAAAACTCTGCTTTCAGTGTGCAGCACTGGATACACCACGAGGAAACTGATGCCACAGGCCATGTCAGCGTCTCACAGATTTTATTGCTCTTACATATTATTGACAGGACGCATTAATTATTGTCCATACCATCCAAAACCACCCGCAGAAGATCAGATAAAGTCTATTCTCTGTCTGACATATAACATAATAAATAAATCTATTGTTACTGTTGTAAGTGTCCTTACATATTTCAAGTAACTTTGATAAACCAAGATGTAGTATTTTGGTTTTGTCTTTCTACCGTTGAATTTAGAATAGCATACTATTCAGAAATTCCAATAAACTTTGTCATATTCCAAACAAGTCACAGCTAAATTTGATTCCTCTGTGACAAAAATTATGAGTATAAAAAGCAAACAGAAGCTGAAAAGAGACGAAGGGCTTATCAGAAAAATTAAGTATTTCTGCTCTCATTTTTACTAACGTTCTACTTGCATTTGACTCTTGAATATGTTTCCTGTGCACACTCTCTTGGACTGTCTTACCTACTTAGAATGTCTCCTACAAATGTTTGTACAATGTCCAACATAATGACTGTAAGGAGAAAGTGCAAATGTACAAACAACCCTTAACCTAGGAAGTGTGATTAGAACCATAAATTGTAGGCATATACAATTAAGTTATAATAAAGAAAAAGGTTGGTTTTGTCTTTTAAGGCCCTAATTATGGCCTCCTCTATACTAGCTTCATTAGTGCTAGACCAGGTGTACAACAGTTTTATGAACTCAGAATCAGGCCCATGAGTATTTCCAGGTGATCTCCCCCAATACCATAGTCTGACCTTCAGCAGTCCAAGTACTAGCAAGAAGAAGGTTTTTCTTTAAACCATATTATGAGAGTAAAGTACAGTAAAATGACTGCTTAAAAGAAACCAGAATCTCTAGACCACTTAATGACCAGCTTGTTCAATTACAAAGAATCAATAGCAAATAAAACTCTTCCAATTCCAGTTAACTAACATTATTAAAATAAATTAACTTTTGAAAGTTTACAGTGTGAAAGAAGTTTAATCTAGTATTGTAGAGTTCTGGGACCTGAATCTTAAATACTCCTAATATATTGCTAAAGATGTGGTGACCAAGGAGCTGTTTCTTTCAGTTGCTTATGTAGTAATGAATGCCTTTGTCCATTATAATGCATTATTTAGATCGCCATTACAAACTTCAGCTCAGGCTTTTCTTATTGCCTCAGGTAAGTAACAGAACACTTGGCATAGCCCCAGAGAAGTAATCCCCATCCAGTATGGCCAGGACAAGACTCTTTGCCCTCCCCAGGCTGTCAGTGGGACTGCTAGGCACATGGCATCTGTGCGTTCCAGCTCAAATAAAGTGAAAAAAAAATATAACCTCTGATATCGCCCCCATGCAGTTGCAGAATATGTAAACATAGTAATTTATTACAGCAACTCAAAGCAAAGAAATAGCAATAATTACAAACCAGAAGTGCTTTGCACTTTGGAACACTATACAGAAAATCAGTAGTTTTACCTTTCAGAGAATGTGAATTTTCATCTGCAGCTCACAGAGAAGCTGTTAGTCCCCCAGAATAATGGTGAAGGGAAGCAAAATAATTACCATGGCTGTATCTTGCAGGTAGTTGTTTTGTAGATAATACAAACCTCATAAATCTGAGCACTTCCTGCGTTTTTACAGAACTATGCCAGCCTAATTCAGGAATCAAGTCCATATATTTGGGATTCATGTGTTCTGTTCTTTCAGGATGTCTCATATTTCTCTTGCTGATATCTCTCAGTTGTCAATTAACTCCAGAATTCTTGTAGAGGGAAGGAATGAGAGTAAACATATTTTCCTACAGTGACTTCTCACTGGGGCTGTTAGGTGAGTCCACTACTGACTGAATGAAATGCAACATACAATGCAAAACATTTCCCAGGAGTTGTTTCTCTAACCATTTTAAGTTCAATAACATTGGATTCCAGGCCTTCTGGAATGCCAGTAACTTCATTCACCTTCATCATATTCACCTTTCTGTCAATTTGTCATTAAAAAGATTTAGCTTCCTATATCAATATATTCCCCATGTCCTATCTTGGGCTGATAATATATTTTCCAACTTTTTTGGGCTCTCAAATCAATTTGGAGAATCCTATTACATATAACTTCAATCCTCTTATTTATGCTTAAAACTGCTTCTTGAAATCTATCTAACCTTTATTAAGAATGCCTATCTTCGCTGTCAGCTCTTTTTTTCAATCCCATGATCTCTCTTTTCACAGTGGAGATAATACTTGTGTACACAAAGATGACAACATGGGAGCACTGACTAGTATTCAGTGACCTCAACTTCAAAATTAAGACTAAAGATCTAGCTTTGATTCTGTGAATCATTTAAAGTCCAGAAATATTATTATGGGGTTTAAAAGTCCTGGTCCTTAAAAACACATCGTAATTAGCTCCTTGAACTTTGTGTTTTAGATGCATTAAATGACATTTACAAGCTGGATTAAACCACTAGTCTTTTTTATAGGAAGGATTTGTTGTGTTGTATTGTTTTGTTTTAATATGTCCGTGAATCACAACTAATGAAAAATCCAATGAGTGCTTAACCGTGTCTCCTCTTTTGGATGCCCATTGACCTGAAGATAAATTTACTTATTAGGACAGTAGAAGTGTAACCATCTACTAGGAAGACAAGCAATCAAGAACATTTCTGGAGGGTGATACAGGTACTGAATGGTCCAACCAAGGGTGGCACATCTGGATCTGCTCATGGTTAGCTTTACTAATACAGAAGAACCTGCTCGATATGTTACAATCAACGGTCATCTTGGAAGTAGTGGTGGCATTCAGGATCCAGTTGGGAAGGGGAGGACTTTAGGGCCAAATCTACCTTTAGAGCAAATTTCAGCTGTTCATGGAATAGGCCTAGGAGATACCGGGGAAGGCAGCTCTGGAAGGCAAGGGAGGTCAGCTAGTCTCAAGCAAAAATGGTCCATCTTGGGAATGCAGGTAGATGTATCAACAGATAAGCTCGGATAAACAGGAAACTCATGGCAGAGCTCTAGTGCAGAAAAGGAGGATACGGGATATGGCTCATATTGGTCAATGGGAAAATAATGGAGTAAGTCCACTTGGCTCTGAGGATAGTGGATGATGGTAACAAGATACTGGAGATAGTGGAGGTTGGTAACAAGATGGGCACTACAGGAGTATGTCCTGGGATGCGGGGTGTACAAAATCTCCATTAGAGACCTGGAGGAAGTGACAGAGGGCAGTTGCCTGGGAGAAGCCTGGAGCAGCCTGGTCTTACCCCACAACTGAGCCTGCTCTGGGCAGGTTTCTCCCCAGGTCCCTCTCAGTCTGTGATCTCTATGAATTTCACTTCAAACAAAGACTTTATGTCAAATAGAAGAAAAGGAAGAAAGCAAGAACTTGGAAACGTGGAAAAACATTTACTTCTTGACTTAATTCCGATAATAACATACATTAAAAGAGAGAGGAATTGCCAATTCAAACAAGCCTGTAGAGTTATACTTAACTATTTACTTGAAGGAAAAAGAAAATATCTCTTCGCTACTACACTATTTCTTAAAACACATAAACAAATAAAGCAATAATTTGGGTTTTTTTCAAATTTTAGCTTAATTAAGTTTAGTGTTAGAGTTAATACTGTTATTGAACTAAATAAACCTTAAAAAAAATCTTAAATTATTGGAGGACCAGTTATTATCTATATATATTTAGCATTGTTGCTAAACCCACAAATGTATGAGAATGCACTTTCTGCAGAAATATTTTATTCTAGAGTAACCAAAAAAATTGATCACTAGGAATTCTATCATTTAGTAAGTGTAAAGACATCCTTGCAATCCACAACTACAAAACTAATTAAGTTTTTTATCTTAATAAAATGTGTTAAGATTGGCATGAACGATCTATTAAATTGCAAAAAATAATTTTGTGCATCTTGTTAACTTTTAGTCTTTAAACTTTAGCGTATTTGACAGAGAACACCTCCGAAAACAAAACCAAAAAATGTTTTAAACCCAATCATATACTGTTAGCCTAAACTAATAATTTTTAACATTTTCAGGTAAAAAAAAAAAAGAACTTATAAAAACATTTCATAGCATGAAAACTTACTTTTTGTTACACAAAAATATAGGGTCTTTTCTTAGACGTTCTAATATTTCATTTACAATACATCAGAATACAGTTGCATTTGCACTTGCTGTGTGGAAAACCACCAACAGATGTGGATGCTACTCCTGCAAAACATTTCTTATGCAGTCATATTTTCATCACAAGACT
This sequence comes from Rhinoptilus africanus, assembly GCA_013400135.1. Lineage (NCBI taxonomy): Eukaryota > Metazoa > Chordata > Aves > Charadriiformes > Glareolidae > Rhinoptilus > Rhinoptilus africanus. The sequence goes on along the minus strand of VXBO01001524.1, from coordinate 3,792 downwards.
TGGACATATTCTTATAGACTCTTATTGTTAACAGAAATCTTATCTTGTAAACTGCCCCTTTACTCAGAAATAGCAAGTCTGTAAGATCACACCTTACATTTGCCAGTTTTAAACTTCCAAGGGTGCTCTAGCTGTAGTAGAACTTTGAGAACTTTTGAAAATCTGCAGTTTATTTAGTGAGTTAGAAGTTAACTGAAGAGCCTAATCCTCAAGGTTGATTGTTTAATGTGTCTACCAGGCAATAAAACTTTCTTGGGGTCTTTCAGAAAAGGAGTATCTGATTGCTTTTGAAGCTCCATTCAGACAGGAATCTTCACTCAAACTACTCACCAGTAAAGAATTCATGTTTGTCAGCATCCAGTTCTGTGTAGAATGACTTTAAAATCTTGATCTCCAATTGGTTTGGGAGAGGGGAAAACTCTCTATTCTTATCTGTCAATTTACACTTAAAAGGAAAGATAAGCTCATTGCTTCCCAAACATCCCCTCCGGCAATGAAAGCTCAGCAGTCCAAATTGCAGTCTCACTAGAATGTGGCAATCTCCTTCAGTTTATGCTATCACGGCTGCATTGAAACAGATGACTAGGGTGGTTTCTTAGTGTTGCTGAACATTTATTCTTAGAGATATATCCTACTGAAACTCAGCAGGACTGTGCATATATGCATCATACCTAGCCTCTGACAATGTACTCTGGTGGTGATGCACAAACTCTATGCTATTCATACCATCTTCTCTCAAGTATTTTTGCTCTGTAATGCTGCTAGAAGTAAAAAGGGACAATTGTTTTTGTCACAAAACCTTATACTCTTAAGACAATGACTTTCTGCTTATACACTTTCTTATCGGAGCCCAGAGCAGCTGGATTGTTGCTGTGATGCCTATAAGCTACCAGCACATTAATAAAAAAGTCTTAGTGATAGGAATAGAAAACCCTAAGCAATAGTAAAGGAGTTAATCTGAACACACACTAAGAACATACATAATAAACAAGAGGTTGTCGTATGCATAGTTTTCCTTAAAAGTGTGGCCACACTTCAGAGTCTACAGACCTGTTGACGCTCATGAAATTTTCCACTTGCTTCAGAACCAGCAGATCATTTTCATTGTGCTTATGATGTTATCTGAAATCCTGAAGTATATACAGCTCAGTCCCTATGAAACACGTATTGCTTCATATTTTATGAACATAATATAATTCCCCGCAGGCTTGTAGTGCTCCTGCCAGCCAAAATGAGTGCCATAGACTTTCTGCCCCCAAACTTCCTACATACTCTTTTATTTTTAAACCAACAAAAAAAGAACAGTTAATCACAAAAATGGAAACTAGTCTTTACAGCAGGAACCACAATTTTTTGTCCTGTAGGATGAATGTCTCCTTTTTTCTTGGGGACTTGCCTGCCTCTCTGCCGGCTCCTGCTGAGATGTCTTTGCCTCAGAAGCACTCACCACTCATAGCACTTTCCTTTCCTTTTAGGCTGCAAGACTTTGTAATTCTTTCCTCAGGATTTTAGGACTCTAAGCTGATTTCTAAAATTGTGCCTTGTTTTTTGGTTTTGTTTGCTTGTTTGTTTGTTTGTTGCCTCATGGAATGTAGGTAGCCACCCTCCTGGGCCTTTAGAGGGCCTACAGACTCAAGGAACGAGTATTTTTCCAGTGGATGTGAGCAAAGCAGACCTGATATTTCACTATCACTGCTGCCTACCACTACTGCCCCTCTCTAGGCCCCAGGAATGCTGTTTGTGGAACATTTATGCTCTTTGTAATTATTTTCAATTGTGTCTTCTTTTGTTTAATTATTATGTCAAGCTCCATGGATCCTTCAACAGGAACTTGGGCAGAGAGGGTAATCGAACCTTATAAACATAATCAGTATTAATTACTACCTTGATGATCTTTCATCATTTTTCTCTCCCATCCCAGCCACTTTGGCTGTATGTCTGATTGTTCTTCTGAGTGTCAGAACCTTCTTCTTCTACTGAAATAATCTAAATTATCCTTGTCCTTTTTTTTTTTAGCATGAAAAAAGGAGGTAAAAGCAAAAAAACACAAAGAAAAAAATCAAAGAGAAATTTCAATCTCATCTATTAATTTTCATCATTATTTATATTGTAGTAAGAAAATTTCAGTATTGATATAAAAAGCTTTATATACTATTAATCCATTTAATTTGCTCTTAAACTATTAGTTTATAGCAACATGCTTTTGATTTTTTCCTACATTTAGAATGGACTTCCATTTTACTGTGTTATTTATGTTATTGATTTTTTTCCTATGTATTTTTCCATGTAACATATGGAATATAATATTTTATATGCCTATGTTTTAATTGCTTAATTAATTTGATTAAGTGTTCTAAGTTATCAAGGAAAATCTGAGAATTTTTTTGCAGTTTGTCAATACACAAGGTCTCCAAATGTCAACAGACATAATACAGCCTTCTCAGGGAATTTCTTTTTGTACTTACAGTTTTGTATTACTTGTATGTGATGCTGCTTTGTACTTACAAAGCCTATCGCGATCCATGAAATTTAGACACTCCTCCATGATCCTGTTGTGTACCAGAGAACCAAAGATCATATGCCTTTCATGCAGATTGTGACATTATCAGTTGCAGAACTGACCCATTCTAAAAAATGAGGGTATGTTCTGGGTGCAAGATTTGTGTTGTCCAGATTAGCCATTCTGTCTGAATGTCCTGAAGACGTATTTTGGGATGATGGCCTCCGCAAAAACAGTTCGCTACTCCTGCTTTAAAAATTCCAATGCCAAATAAATTAAGTAGCTTAGTGCTTGTCAGTTTGGTTCAAATTAGGTTCAGTTAAGACTGAGTAAAACTTTTTCCAGCATTTAAACTCAATACAATTGCTGAGACTTTCAAGAAATTAGTAGATTATGCTAACTGGTAAATAAATATTGAGATTAAAAGGTGTCTAAATACCTAATATTGCTCAAGCGTGTTACATGCACCAAGGTTTTTATAAATATTTGTACCTAGTTTTAGCCATCAGAGCACCTTTTTGACTGAAGAGAGGACGCTATTGCATTTAACAGTTTGTTTTGGGATTGTGCTTTTTCTTTGTTGTTTTTGTTTGGGTTTTTGTTTGCCTTTTTTTTTTTTTTTAATTTAGTGTTAAAGTCCAAATGAGAATTTTAGAACCCTATAATCCGTATGCACCAGGCAATTTGAAAATATGAAAAAATATATTTCGTTCTCTTGACATAAAAGCCACGTAAGGGAGATCATGCTGTGACAGCAATTGTAGATTATTTTCTACACATCTTGGGCTCCTGGTTGAGGTGCTTCTCTAGGCATGTCTCCTTTGACTGTGGAGATTTCATGGAACACTACCCACACTACACCATATCTGAGCTAAAGCTTGGTCAACAGTATCGATCTAGTCTTCCCACTACTCTGGTTGGAAAATTCTTGGTTATAAACTTGCTATAGGGATAATGGATTCTTGATCTTAAAACACCAAGATCCCAAAAGGGCATACATGACAGAGACATCTCTGATCTCCCCATTTCTGATTTTGTGACTTTATTACAAAACTTTCTCTCTTTTTTTAACACTCTTCCTCATTCTTGAAATTTTAAAATTATTAGGTAGCTTAGAGAAACACATTTTTGCTAACCTCCTACATGTTCCATGGATTAAACAAAAACACATTTAATTAGAACACTTGATTTAATTGGTGCTATGAATCTCTAGTTGCATTTGGCAATGCATCATAAATTAACATAATCTTTTTTTAGAACTTTGCCACAGGTTTTCTGTTGTTATTTTTTAA
>VXBO01001523.1:551533-562334 GCA_013400135.1 Rhinoptilus africanus | reverse complement strand
AGTTCCCTGTCCCTCTCGAACTGGGGAGTCCAAAACTGGACACAGTATTCCAGTTGTGGTCTCACCAGTGCAGTGTAGAGGAGGAGAATGACCTCCCTTGACCTGCTGGCCGCTATTAGTATCAGTAGCACAGCAGCTCGCTCCAGTCTGGCTTGACCAGGAAAGCCCATGAGACTATCTACTACCACTACTGGAAAGGGAAGGATTTTGGATGCTCCAGTATATAGTACTGCTTCCTCTTATTCTCAAGAAATAATTATTCTTGTCGCTTTTTGCTCGTGTAAATGCTCTTGCCTTCGGTACCAACCAGGAAAGCCTCCTCAGTGGAGCTGTTTCACAAGAATGACTGTACCCACTGCCACTCAGTAACTCATTAACTCATCAAAAGAGAAGAGAAAAGCTGTGTTGCCAGTGCTTCCTCTCCAGTCTGAAATTTTCCAGCACTGCCGTGGTTTAGGCAGCTTAGCATGGAGCTAATTGCCTTCCAAAAGATCTTTTTGTCATGGCTGTTGTTGTGCTGTCGCTGGGTTGGGACTGCACTCGTTAATAATCATTTTAGCATATGAAAAGCTTGTAACGAATCCATGTGCTGCAGACGGCAGACGCAATTACAGCAATAACATAATTAGGGTTATGCAATAGCCGGCTGTATCAAGACCACTGAAGGAGGAAGAGATGTATGAAAGGGATGTGGGGGACCGCTGTAGCAGAAAAGGGCTGAAGGAAAGCTTGGGAACAACCTAGCGGCCAGCTCTTTTATGGGACGAAGTGAAGCAATGCAAGGACATACTGTCAGTTCTTCTGTTGACACGGCATGGCAATTTTAGTTTGCTGGGAGGCATCTGAGCTGCAAAGTTTGCATTTGTGCTGATTCAGCTACAGGCAGCCGCGAAACCCTGTTAGCCCAGACTGATCCTATTTTGGAGAGAGGTTCAAGGCCAGGCTGTTGGACACTGATTCGACTTTGTCAGTAACAGCATGACACCTAAGCAAAAGGTACCCGTCCTAACGTACCCTCCCAAAGCTGAAGACCTGACAGCTCTTCCAGACATTTGCCTTGAAGAGCTTGAGGGAATGATTCTGTCTGCGTATGCACCCCCTAGATAAGGCACTGATTTTATTTTGCATGTGTATGACTTTTTCTGCTGCTTTTCACCTCAGGGAGTCAATCAGCAGTGAGTCAATGGCTGAAGAGTGAATCAGTGCACAGGTAGTTTCTCTGTGAGAAGAAACCCTCTAACATCATCTCAGTGCAGAGGATGTGTGGGTCTGAGGCTGTACCCTCTGAATATAGACACATCGTCATCTTATATGAAAACTGCATAGTGTTGAAAACTGCACTATGTAAGAGTGGCTTGTTACTGTGATGAGAAAATACCAGGAGTTCTTTGTAGACTAAAGGCGAAGAAAGGCAAGCAAACAGTCTTAAGATACACCAAAAACTGCTGCGGAGAGGCAGGGAATGAGCTGTACCCCATGTCCCCAGGGATGCGATGAGATGGCGTGGGCTTTAATTATAGCCAGGGAGATTTTGGCTGCCCATCAGGGAGAACACTCTGATGGGAAGGACAGGGAAGCGCAGGAGCGGATTGCCTGAGGAGAGCAAAGGTTCAGTCGTTTGAGGCCTTTAAGAAAGGGGCAGACAAGCATCTGTCAGAAAGGCTTTAGACAGAGCTGATCCTGCCCTGAGGCAGGAGCTGGTTGGGCTGACCTCCAGAGGCCCCTTCCAGCACCATTTTTTATTATCTCTACTGACAACACCCCCTACCTCGACCCTTGGTATGCTGTGTCTTGAGCCTTCTTTCTGGCAGGGAAAGGAGACACAAAAGAGTGCATTTTTTAAAGTAGAGACAGGATTTGCACCTGTCATTTAATGCTCTCTTCTAAAGCCCTTGGAATCACCCCTGTGCTTCTGTTTAAAGCCTCAATAACTTACAATGTTAGGGTGCATGCAGTTCATAATCTTCATTGTACTAAATCAATCCAGTTTGTCTTTCTTTGTAAAGCTAGCCGCAAAGTGGCCAACAGACATCACAATCACTGTGCTGGAAGAGACCAGCTATTGACTACAGAGTCCTGAAACCACAGGCTGACAAGTTACGTGGGTTAGATCCTGAATGGGTACAGACTATCCATTTTGTATACTCCAAACACGCTTACACAGAATTTTCTAATGAGCCGAAGAGCTTGACATTGAAAGGCTAATGCCATGCAAATCATAGTTGCTTCAGGAAAAGGGAATAGATGAGATCATGGACCCAGGCCTTGGGTACCAACAGCTATATCAGGTAGAGTTTTTACCCACGTTAACATAATAAATTGCAGATGTTATAATTCTGAATTCCACAGATTGGGTCACTTTAGACCTCTTTTAGTCCCGAACCTGGCAAGCCTATATTGAATGGTCTTCATTGGAAGATTCTCAAGGTGTTAAGAATACTTGCAGTGTCTCTATTGACTTTCAGCTTTTCTTTGAGGGGCTACTTTTAATGCACAATAAGCAGGCAAAAGGAGACCAAGTCCCTGCAGGGATGAGAAAAAAAGCACCAGTTCCTCTCCTTGTAGCACTGCAGGTATTTGGGGCACCAGCATGCAACGGAAAAACTCTTTGGCTTCTGCTTTTTGTGCTCTGCCCCTTTTCAGTCTCCCACATCCCTGCCTCCATGCCAGGCTTCGGTAGGGAAACATCGTATTGATTGTGATGCAGGCAATTAAACGGTGTTAATGAAGTTCAAACAAGTGTTATCATAAGCTTGGCAGCATGGAGAGAAATGAAAGGTCAGCCACAGCCCTTTGTCATCTTTTCCGTGTGGTGTTGAATGCTAATGAGACAGTCCCAATTAGAACAGGCTCCCCTTTGTATTGCTTGGGGATTACATCAAATGCTCCCAACTTCTCCAGATTTCTAGGCTCAAAGGGGACATTTGAAGTAAACTTGAAAAGATGCAGATCTGAAGCCGGTCTAATGTAAATTCAGCAAAGCCTATGGAATTTTACTAACAAAAGTCAGATGAGAATCTGGTCCACCGTTCCCGTTTTTTTCCTCATTTTTCAATAGACTCAGATAATGATAATTGAAAAGCCTCCACCTTGTTTTAGAACCACAGTCTGACTCTTCATGGCTTCAACAAAACACAAATACACTGTCCCCGTTTCCTGGGTTAATTGTCCTTCCTCAGCCAGGCCTCATCTTCTGCCACAGGAAATCCCAGTTAGATACTTTTCAGCCACGCATTTTCACAGTGAAAGAGCCCTGGGTGTGTAATTTGAATGATGAACCTATTTTTTTCCAAAAGTCAGGATTTCTCAGTGGATTTGTTTCAGCAGGCAGAGCACACCTCTGGTTCCAACAACATTAAAAAGGGACTGTTGGAATCGAACACCTAGTTGAATACCACATGGAGGTAGACCATTGATGAGGTCAGAATCTGTAGCTATTCCCTTCCCAACGTACATTCCCACTCTGAAAAGGTCGAAACCCAATCTTTGAAGGATTGGAGGTATGTACTTTCACCCACACCTACTGCTTGTGCCAAGGCCATTCCCTGCTTTGAGTTTTGTAAGTTCTAAAGGCACACTCAACACTGAGAAACCAAGAGTTGCAAAGGGAAAGCTTGGAGTAATCCAGTCCAGCTACCATTTCAAGAGACCCACTGAAAGACAGGAGTCTGTCTGTACTCCAGAGTGATTTCAAGTGGGGTTACAATCGCCCACTGCTTAATTGCCCTCTTAGAGATTCTTCTTCATCAAAGAAGTTCATTTGATTTTAGGTTCTTCTGATTTACTCAACCGCTTCTTAAACTCCCCGACTGAAAATCTTTTTATCTTATGATTCTCTCTTTGAAGAAGTCTAGTGGTCTTGAAGGATGCTCTCTCCAGCTGATGCTGACTACAGAAATAGCTTGAACCAGTACTGGAAGCCATTGGAGCTGGAATAACTCCCTCTAAGTACAGTTACAGAATGGAGAAAAGGAATTCATTAATTCAGAGAAGAATTGAAATTATATTCTATTCATCCTTGATATGTTTTTCTTTGATCTACCACAGCATCCAGGTGCCACTGCCTTGAGTCAGTGGAATTGACACACAAAAATAGAAGCAGGGCAGAAGCTTTAGCCATATTCCAAAACCTGCAGCCTCCCCTTGGGCATCAGTTCAAGTTGTGAGACATCAGTGCAGGCAACAACCCAGCACATGCTGGGCACAGAAACCCAGTGCTGTTTACTAGCAGCAGGAGGTGTTATGTACCTCGTTTGCAAACCCAGTTGTTCAGGAAAACTTCCAGGGAAATGCAGCACCTCTTGCTGAAGATCTCTGGGCAACAGGATTTAGCACCAAAAAGTTGCAAAAGTGTAATCAATACTGGAAAAAAAAAAATATTGAAACTGCAGCTTTCTCTTTATCTAGAAAAAAAAAGGTTTTGCATGAGGAAATACCCTGTTCTCCACCTACCTACCTCAGTTTGTCCCTCAAATGTACCATCTCCAAAGAGAAAAAAAATCAACCAATGTCACATGTAAAACAAAGCATTTGTCCACAGAAACCAATTGCCCACTACACCGAAGGTTGCTAAAGCGTCACTAGAGTGTGACACCTTCGGGTCACTGTTGGTGGAAACTTGATTTCTAAATGAATCTCAAATGCCTCCTTCCCCCTATCCAGGTCACTCCAGCAATCAACCTCAATACATACTAAGAAACTTGGACACGGTACCAGAAGTAGGTCATAATTAAGCTAGGTAGCTCACAAGAGCCTTACAGGTTGCCTAGAAACGACATTTGCAGAAGTGTTTAACCATATCTAAAAATAATTGTCCAGACAAATCAGAGACCAATAGGAACATTATTGTAAAAAATGTCACCTCATGCTGACTAGGGGACAGAGCTCTTTGATCAGCCGTGCTCTCCTTTCAGAAAATAAAAGAAAACCATCCCCACCAAAGGAAATAGTGTGGTTTACAGCCCAGTGGCAGAAGTCTCATATAACCAGCATGACATGGTATCAATTTTAGACAGTGCCTATGAAGTCATCCAGAGAAGTCGTTGCTTAAAACTAGATGGCATTGCACAGGAATGATCTGTAAGATAAACCCATCTTTGTATTTACAGAGTAGTAATCATTCTCCATCTGTGCAGTTCCCAAACCTGTCAATAATGCCAAGCGAGCGTAGCATATTGGAAAACAAAAGCAGAGATCAACTTCTGCAAGGCTTGCTCCAGCAGACAGGCTCCTGCTGAATGGAGTGCAAGATGTGCTATTTGCTTGTCCCATGGAAAATCTTAGAGAAATTGAAGACCCTACACACTGCAGCAATAGTTGTCTTGGTTGTATTTATTCCCTGTAGAGCAGCTTTGCCAGACACTGCTACAGGTGTTGCAGATGTGGATAAAATGCTTGGAAAGACCTCTGACCTTTCAGAAAATACCTGCAGAGCTTCCGTCACCAGCCTGTCAATCTTGCAGCATCTTATTCAAAGCAGAGAAGAGCCTCCAAGGAAAGCTACTGGATTTGGAATAAGAGGAGATAATTGTATGACCCTTGGGATCTAGGCAGTGTGGGGACTGTCACAACGATGCTGAGAACAGCAAACCACTTCTAGTCTGTGTGGAAAGACTTAGAAGTCCACGTACTTCACAAGGTTCAAACACATCACTTCCCCTTCCTTCCTCCCTCTATTGCTTCTCAACAGTTTCTCCTCAAGAGAAACAATGATGGCAAACTCCTTCATTTCACACCTCTAATTGAATTCCCATCTCTGCTGCAAGGCACATGGGAACAAAGGGTAACACAGAGCTTTCTACTTAGGCAATAACCAAAGAAAAAAAGTTATCAAAAGCAATACAGATGACGCCTCCTGCCTCCATCCATGAATCATAGGATGAAAGAATGTATTGGGTTGGAAGGGACCTTTAAAGGTCATCAAGTCCAACCCCCTGCAGTGAGCAGGGACATCTTCAACTAGATCAGATTGCTCAGAGCCTCATCCAGCCTGGCCTTGAATGTCTCCAGGGATGGGGCCTCCACCCCCTCTCTGAGCAACCTGGGCCAGTGTTTCACCACAGGAAGCCAGGCCTTACTGTATCACTTGTTTATGTCATACCTATTTCTAGAACTAAAACTCACCTTTCCACCCAGTTCTTGTAGCTGGGGATGTCCTTGGCGTAGAGAAGCTTGTTGGAGGGTGAGTCTTTGCCCAGACGGTGCTCCGAGGTTGAACAGGAGTCCATGAAAGTTTGAGCAACTACAGAGAGGCAGGCATCTGTGATGCTGTTCTTGTGGATGTCGAAGACGAACTGTGGGTTCTTGATCATGTTAACCCAGAACCGCAATGGCAAGCTGGAAGAGGGGTGGGAAGGGTGGAAGAGATGAGTCAGTCAGTGCACAGCTCACAAGCTTTGTTGTGTGAGGTTACAATGGTAAATGGTGGACGAGAATCAGAGATCATGGTGTGGAGGTAAGGATTCTGGGATAAGCTTTGATATACAATAAAATCCTCCCTTACAGGACTCTAGGGACAGCAGTGGAGTGACCTCAGGCATGGCTTTTATCGCTGTTATCCTTACAAGTCAGGTTTTGCCACTCTTAAAATCCATGCCATCTTATTGAAGTTGCACATAAATAAATGGGAGTATAATTGAGGTGATGAAAATGACTCCTATCTTCTCTATGTTAGCGTGCAATGTGAAGTTGGACCTGTTGGCTGCTTCATCAGACAAGGAAAGACATGGAATCTGCAAAACTTATGGTGAACATTTGACGTTGAGGGACTTGGTTTTCAGCCCTCATAGCAACCCCATAGGAAGAAAGGTAAGTAGAGCTCCCAGGCTGAGACTTAGGAGTGTGAACATCACACACTGTGTGCTGTGGACACCATGTACTGTCACACAAGCTCAAGGCCAAGACCGCGTTTGATCCCAGCACAATGGGCATGAAGCAATGCTTAAGTGACAGGGAAAACCTTGTTGCCTCAAGGAAAAAAGGGGACCTGGGAACAAGTATTGTAACCTTTGAAATGAAGATGTATCTGCCCTAACCCAGGAAATGCTATTCCCATTGCAATCCAAAGGTCTTTCTCCCCTCTTTTTCTCAAAAGGGTAGTTCATTTGTATGAGATGCCCTAAGGTATCTACCTCCAGCCTTTGTCTCAAGCTTTTTGGTCAGGGCAAATGCATTCATATGTTCATGGCCCAGGAGCTGAGATGTGTCACTGATCACAGAGTCAGACTCTTGTCTCTCTGTCAGAGAGACTGTTAAGTCTATCTTCAGTGTCCACACCTTCCCAAGAGGAGGCTAATCTTCAGCTTAACAAATTCACCTGATGTTCAGGCTAAACTCCCCAATTCCTCAGTTCCTTCCATTTGCTCATTACCCCCATGTGTCCACAGCACCATAAAAAAAATTAATCTCCAAGTTGGATACCTCTTGGGTAAGAGCAGGCAGTCTAGCGTGTCCTGACAGAAGGATGACACCAGGTTTTCCTAAACCACTGTGTTCTCCTGAGCCAGCAAAATCACAGAGCAAATGTAAGGAAAGCCCCCTCCCCCTAGGTAATCCTCGCAGCCAGGTTCAGGAGAAGCAGAAGATGCCGGCAATGAGGCCTGATGGAGTCGTGGGAGGGAAACGTTTTAGGCTGGGGATGGCGGTTCATCTGTTGGGGGATGAGGTGGATGAGTGAACCATGCAGAACTTCTCCTGTGGGTGTTTGGATGTCAAACAGCCACAGTGAGGATGAGCAGAGAGTGCATCTCTGTGTGCCTGAGTGCGAGTCCGGGTCCGGGAGGGGCTGGGGGGAGGATGTCCCTAGCTGGGAATAATGAAGCCCGTGATGTGACTTTGAGTTAATTTAATCTGATTGAACAGATTTCTTCATACTGCCCCTTTCCCCACATACACACACACTCTGCCTTCCCCCCTCCCCCCTTAAATAAACCTCCTGCTCGTTTAGTCTGAGTGGCTGCAATCAGCCTTAGATTAGCGCCGCAGATAATGTTAATAATATGCTAATGTTTCATTAGTTGAAAGCCTCTTTGGTGCATGGGGTTTCTTTTTTTATGTCACTGCGCCGTGACGATCTGCCATCAGCATGGCTGGTAAAAGGAAAAAATGCATGAGCTGGGAGCCCCGTGGCTCTCCTCTGCTGTTCCTTTTATAGTCCCCGTATTTGCACAGGAGAAGGGGAGGGAGCCATTCCCCAGGAGACTCTTTCCGACAGGGAGACTCAGCGGAGAGGAGCAGCAGAGATCTTTTTCTCCACCGACCCTGGCTTTTCCCTGCTGTCCCGTTACGTGCACGAAGAGGGGCTGCTGCCTGGCAGCTAGAGCAGGGGGCTGATGTCAGACTTCATCACTCGCTCCGAAGGGGTCTCACATCCAGCTCCAGACCCTTTAAGTGCTTAATACCATTTGAGATGCTCTCCTAGCCTCCAGCTGCCAGCCCAGGAGGGTACAAGTCTCCTGTGAGTGCTGCACATCCCCTGTGGATGCCTGGGATACTTTAAAATATCTCAGATGGCACTAAATACCTATGTGTGGGCAAACAAATGGAGCGCTAGGCCCCCTCTGACTATAGTCAAACACCCAGCCTAGATGAAGACAGTGGTGTTGAATCCTCTCCCACCTTTCCCTAGACATTCCTATGGGCCTGAACATCACTTCAGCATTTTTCCTTCTATATCCTCATGAGGCTGCTCAGAAATACTGCCATTCCCATGTAATACAGGGAAAACTGGGACCTGTTTAGTCAAAGTGCTCCATCCTTGAGAGCATCCTCTGGATTCTGTGATTTTCTGACTTCCCCATAGGCTTGGGAGGACTGAGGCTGGTGCTCTGAACCCCACGCCAGGCTCCTCAGCTTCCCCAGCAGCCAGATCCCAAACTGCATGTCCGTCTCCTCCCAGTCTGGGACCTGATGCTGGACTGTATTGGGGTGTCTCACTTACCAATTGCTCTTCCAGGTGTGCCGCACGTGGGGGTCATGGATGTTGTGCTTGTCAGCTTGCTCATCCAGGAAGTCGAACATGTATTTGATAGCCAGGGGAAGCGCACTGCCACGGTGAGCAGTGCTGAAGATGGTCTCAAAGAGGTCGTCTACAAATTTCTGGAGGGTGCCCTGATGGGAGAAGGAAGGAGAGAAGAATGTGAGATACCCAGTGGGAAGAGGATATTGAGTTTTGGTACCCTACTGAAAACAGAGTACGTCTGTGAAATAGGCCCAGAAAGTGTGATTGAAAGTGGGAGCCATCTAATATCTGTTAAATGCGATGCAAATTGGAAATTTCAATACAGATGTCTTGAAGCTGGCAAGTGCATCCTCACAATGTCCACTATATTGGGTTACCAGCCAGATGGAACACGCCGAGATGCTACCTGTCCTCTCTGCTATGAGCACTCCCTGCTAGGGAGAGTGGCTGAGATGTGGTAAGATATTTTGCTCCATCTCAGGTATATGATGACGGAGAGGCCCAGATATATTCCCACTGAAATGTCTCTCCTCTGAGCCCCTTCCTCAACTTCTTTAGTGCATGTACGAGACTAAATCTAGCCATTTTCTATGCTGGCTTTCATCCAGGGCCAATTCTTAAGCTGGGAATAGAAGTCAGATGGCTTAGAGCGGAGCAGAAGGTGTCATTGAGACAAATGGGACAAGAGTACCTGCAGAGAGATGGCTGTTTTATATGTACGAGCAGTACAATAAATAACACAAACTTCATCTTAATCTCCAAGAGGCCTCCTCATTTTTTACTACCTGTTGGCATGGGCCTGAAGCAAACCCCAGAAACAATGCAGACCTCAGTAATGTTCTCTGCAGGGATTGCGGAGGTCTCCTTATGCTCCTCTGGGAGTAGAATCCCACATCCTGCACTTGGAGAATCACTCAGGACAAGCTGGTGAGGATAGTTGACCTTTAGCAAGAAGGTGAAGGGCTGGAACACCAGAGGGTGACCAGCCTTGGAGAAGCGGGTAAGTGAGGATCTATGATAACCAGATGAGCTGCAGGCTGGGTTTGGGGGCAAAGGGGCTTTCCCTGCTGAATGGGGGGCTCCAGACCACGTTTGAAGCTCTCCTTTGCGACCAGAACTTCATAGGTGAGCAAACCACATGGCCGCTAAAATAACCAAAAAGAAATCAAATCTCCAGTAAACGGTTCCTGATATGAAAAATTTCCTCTTTTGAAAAGTAAAACCCTCCCCTTTCTCTGAAGATCCAGGAAAGACATTCTCCTTACCAGAAACGAAGTACCAGGTTCCACCAGAGTGGCTCCAGTTTACATAGCGCTAACAAATACTTAATTAGTAAGCTGGTGTCTCTTGCTGATTCACCACTTGATTTATTCTTCGGGAAACAAGCAGAGGTACCTTTTGCTTGTGTGAACTCCTACAGGGTGAATACAGCCCTGCAGCACATGTCTGACTCAGAAAGGGCCCCCGAGGGGAAATCTTGTTGGTCTGACATGGAAGAGCTGCCCTCAGGTTCAGTTTCTGGAGGGAATTAATTCTCTACATGCTCACCCACACAAACACAAAGAAAACCTCTGAGGCTTTTAGGCAAGAGACTCTAGGTCTCGGAGGTCAGGGATTTACTAGAATAAAAATCATTGTCAGTTTAACTAAGTATTCCCTGGGATTGTATTACCAGCAATTGCTCTCTCTCCTCTTTCCCTCCCTCAAATGGTCGTGATGAGGAGGAAAGAAAATTGCTCAGCCCAAGAGGGGAAACAATAAACTCCCAGCCTTTCTACTCTCTCTGTTGCTGTGCAAGCTTTGCAGCTGCTTTCCTGCCATCTCCCAAACAAAAAAAAAAAA
>VXBO01001523.1:515147-551515 GCA_013400135.1 Rhinoptilus africanus | reverse complement strand
TTCCCGCAATCCACAAAAAAAAAAAAAAAAAGACAGACAGGAAAAAGCAGCAACTGTTGAGTTTGTGATCCAGAACAGAAAGCAAAAGCGATTCAGTGGTGGGGTAGGGGACGTATCCCCAGACAGCGTAAATCAGCACTGGTCCAGTGCTTGCTGGTTTACACCAGCTGGGGCCTGGACCCCAGGGAGCATCATTTTCTTTTAACATTGTGTGATCCGTAAAATAATCTGGGTGCCAGGGAGCTGGGCATGTACCAAGGGCTAAAGACAAAGCCACTTCGTCTCCAAATCCCACTGCAACATAGAGAGCCTGAGTGAGGATGTGGGGAGAGTCAGACACCAGAGGCAAAATGAGCCGAGGAACAAATGTGCAGGTAAAACTGTATGGAAGGGCTTAAGCATGTGACGGAGACCTGTCTGATGGGCAAACTCAGACGGCATTTGCATGAACACATGAAATTGTGTTTGTGCCTATTAACACCTTGACAAGAAACGATAATAGTCAAAACTTCAGAGGAAGGAAGAAGATTAGGCTGTTTGATCACTCAGAACAGGGTGAGATAACACCTTGATCAGCCGCACCTGAGCCACAGCTACCCTGGGATGGATTGGGATAACTCTCACGTTAGAGAGATTTGGGGGGCGAGATGTTCTGTGCCGCAAGAGCGCAGCAGAACTGCAAAGGGAGCCTTTCTCTGACTATACTGCTTTCCTCCCTACCTGACCTAGTCTCTGCCGGCTAGAAAAAAAAAGATCATTGCAGGCTCTTTATTAATGCAGGCTTCTCTAAGGAGACCACCATCCACAGGCTGGAAGAGCAAATAAATGTAAACTCGGACAAGTTTTGTTTTTTTTTTTAATCCCAAAGGCTCTTGTGGAGCCTTTATAAATGAGCTAGGTAGAAGATAGTCTTAGTTAGAGACGAAAGGTCTGAGGTCTTTTGTCAAGCCCAGAGCAAGCCAGCTGCAGCATGAGGCGGCCATCCCCTTTTCAGGAAAGGGACAGCGTGACGGTGAACGACATTGAGTTCTTTCTGTGCAGACAGTGGCAATTAAGCCACTTTCCGTGGCTGCCCCAGAGCGAAAGTCCATTGCAGGAAGTTTTAGACCTGTCATCTTGAGTGATCTCCATTTGTGCAAGTGTCCTCCCCATGGTGCTGCATCCCTAGTTACGCTAAACACATACCACTCCACTAAAGAAGTTTTGAGGCTCTGGCAGGCTGGTTTCCAGCATTTTGGGGAATATGGATTAAGCAGATGGGATCTTACCAACTTCTCAACACAGTCTCTGCCCTCTCTGCAGAGATTTGCCGTGGGCCAGCTGTGATGTGTGAGACGTGTCTGGAGATTCGGTTCAGGATGTTCCTGGTTTCCCCCACCTGACTTAATCTCTGTTTTCTCTTTGGAGATCCAGAGCTTTCCATGTCTTAATGGGGATTGGCATCTTACTCTGCCTGATCTCCTTGGAGCTGGCCACCTATTAGCCACATCACGGTCAACTTAACCCCCTACCACATCATCAGCACGAGTCTTTATTGGCCCAGGGTAAAGGCAGAGAAGAAGGACTTGTGTCACAAGACTCAGAGTTCTGTGGCACAGGAACCCATTTCAGACTGTGAGGTGTGACATATCCTTGGAACCTGACCTGGGCACATTTGCTCCCTGGCTCCTCATTTGCTTGATTTTGGTACAAGCTACAAGCCAGTATAATTAACAATCCCAACACACACCTACCCCGTGCTGATTTTCTCCACCAGCCTCATGGCCCTGGATTCTTTACTCCTCATTGCTCCCTGATGTCCCTTTTCTGACTCTGCTTTCTAAACCCAAGCTCTTTCCCTCTGTGCTTGGAGCACTCCTCTCGCTCTATTTCCTTTCTCTCTTTATCCCCATTTGGCATCCTTTGAGCAGTCTCTTATTCCTTGTGGGTAAGAAGTTCCACTGCAGCCTTTAAAAAAAAACATTTCTCACCCTCTTCCCCACCCCCACCACGTACCTTGGTGGCAAGTAGTCTTGTCAGGTAGATCTCAGAAACCATCTTGCTGCCCCGGTCACCCTCTTTTTGGTCACCATGCTCATGGTTTTTCACCAAGTGCCACATCTTGACTCCACTCTCAAGGTCAGGGGTGATCATGGGTGTGCGGGAACGGAGGCTGTCCGGGCTGCCTGTGTAACGGATCATGTTTTCTGCAAAGAGAGATGCATGTGTCTTAGCCCTGGTAGCACTTGTATTGGGATTAACAGGTTTCACCAAGGAAGTACATTAATGACGTGCCACCTAACAGAAATTTTTCATCAGACAGGCAAGAAGAAGACCTCTTCTGCCTGGGGACGGTAACAGGTACCTCATCCATTCAGTATATGGAAAGGATGCTCGTACAGATTCTGGTGTGGGGCTGAGATAATCACAGCTGGTGAGTCCACCCTGAGATGTTAGTTTGGGTCTCCAAAGCGGGAAGGCCGTAGCAGTACTGCGATGCCACTGCTCTCACAAGCTCCTCATCTCCATGTTAGTATTAAATAACTTTTGATCAAACAATTGGTCACATTAGGCAACGAGGTATATCTCCTGGTAGAATTACCATGTGGGATGGAGAAGCCCCCAAAGCAGCTGACCAGGACTTATCATCAAAGCATTATCTTATGACTGAGTGATTTGCTCAGCAAAGACAAGAGATGTCCGCCAAGCCGGATGTGATATCACTGTCTACAACATAAAATTAAACGAGGCTCAATCACTGACTTTCAGTTGCCTTTATCTCTTATCAGTCCGCTGGCAAAACTTTGTCCTGGGACAAAGTGGTTTGGGCCCAGGGCTGGTTCAGGGGATGGTACCAGCTACTCATGACAACCAGTATGGACAAATACGACTTGTTTTACCTGCATGGATGTTAGCCATACCATCCAACGCTGCTTGGCACTATAGCCAGAGAACAGGCCGTATCCTTTTGCATGCTAATATTGACGTAGATAATGTGACCTCTTGCTTAGCTCCCCACCCCCAGACTTAGGAGGAGCCATGTCCCCTCCCTCCTTTGGCATCAAAGCAATCCGATAATTCCTGCCCAATCATCCTCTTCACTCTCTGCTCCAAAATCTTGTTTTGACAGAAAGTAAAACAGAACCCCAGGGGGGCCTGCACAAATTTCCTTTCCAAGGACACCTTTACCCTCCATATTTTACCTCCTTTTGCCTCTGAGTGATGACATGAAGCATTCCCCTCTCCCTGACCTTCCAGCAATGCTGCAGATATAGAGTCTTTTCCAACCATAATTAGCAGAAAAGTGTTGCACCTTTCTGTAGCAAGATCTGAATCAGCCTCATTAATGCATTACCAATCTCTACGTATTAATTATCAGATGGAATATCCTTTTTCTCTCTGGATGCTGTTTTCTTAATTGCAATTAACAATCACTTCTGACCCACCACATCATCTCCTCCCCCTGCATTCTTCCCCGCTCTTTCCTCCTGAAAAATCAAATGGCAAAAGAATTAAAGAAATCCAACAGAAATTAACCCCCCCTCAAGTCTTCCTTTTCAAAGGTCACTGTGTCTTTCAGTAATTGCAACAACATGGCAAAGAGGATGAATATTAATAAGGTCTGGTGGATTGCTCATGTCCTCAGAGATAGAGGAAGGGGGCTCCTCTGGACATGGAGTAACTGTGCTTTCCCTCAGGTTAAAGAGAGTAAGAAGGATTGGGGATGCTTTCATAAATTAAAAAGTAATAATAAACTGATATGACAGCTGGTTGCACATCAGAGATGTTTTGCTTTGCCTTCCAGCATCACCAAGTGAGACACGTCCTGGGCTGCGATACTAGCTCAGGGGAGAAAGGTGTGTGGTGGTGTGAGTGAGACTCAGGAGGTCTCCGTTTGGCTCTACAGAAGAATTTCCACTTGGTCTCAGGAATTCTGAAATTCTCACAGGAATCTCACAGCTGTCCCATTCTCATGGGTAAAGTGGGAACAAAAACCCACTGCCTTGAGATATACTGATGTAAGGCCTCAGTACGCCGTTTTTATTATTATTCCAAGTGCAAATTCCCTTGGGATAATAAGTTAGCTGGATGGGATACACAACACCCACACTGAGATGTAACGGTAGACAGGCTATGACCTATGCACATTGTGGTTGCTTGTAGTCCCAGAGGCCTCTCGTCTTTGCCACAGATTTGTCTTCACAACACACCATGCTCCAAGGTCTTTGCCCACCAGAACGACTGAGCTCGTTCAGTGTGGGGTGCTTCTCCCTCGCCTCTCACTGTGCAAACTCTAAGAGTGAGACTCAGTGATGTAAAATGTAGGCAAGTTAATTATATAGGGTCCTCCTTTCATTAACAAGGGAGGAGAAGTACTTCACGAGAGCAATTCAACCACTTGGATCAACAGCTTGGACCAGATGCCAACGTTTTAGATGGATAAATCCTCTCCTCCTGCCATTCCTCAAGCAATCAGATCAACTAGTCGTCTGCCTGTCATTCTCTCTGCCGGTGCTCAGTGTTGTAACCACCATGATATTTGGGATCTCTTCTCCCATGCTCTCTCAGTGTATATGAGTACAAAGGACCTTACCGTATTTGCTGGCTGAGGTCCGGGAGACCGTGGAGTTGTTGACTGCATTGTAGGCAGTGACTTGCTTGGAGACTAAAGCTACGACAGATCCATCGGGCACCTGCAGAGGAAAAGGGACTTTGTCAATAAGCTTCTGAAAACGGGCTGAGGAGCATACCAAGGGCAGAAGTAATTCAAGCAGCAGAAACTGAGCCATAAACCAGTGTCACTTGAGGCAGGACAAGCTTCAAATGCTTTCTTCTGTGGGTCTATTAACAAAAAAGGGACAAAACTTCCTGTTACACTGCTAGAAGCCTGCACCTGGGCAATAGGACAAGTGATTACAAAGCAGACTGCTCCATTCAGGTCGTGATTCAAAGCCTAGTGACAGCAATGTGAGTCTTTGCATTCACCTCAGTAAAGCTGGCAGTAGGTTCTTCACAAGAAAGCTCTTGTGTAGGGACAGAAGCATGAGAAGAATCAAATCATCTGAGCTATTTCAAACATCAGGAATGGCATGTCCCCTAAGGATGATAAATCTGATGCGAAATTTTCCATTCCTTCCACCTCGATTGTAGTTGATGTTTAGGTACCTAGCTCAGAAATAGATAACTACATTTTCCACTTTGACTGATCCTGTCAATCTCTCCATGCACAGTCTCCCCTGCCCCGCTTCCACATGACAAATGCATCGCTGGACTGAAGCGACTACCACAACTTCTTTCTCTTTGCTATGTCAGAGGGTCTCAGACAGGGCAAAGCAGCAGGATTGGAGTGGCTGTGCTCCAGGATGTTATGGGATAACGTTTCAACAGGCAGCAGAGCTTTCTGAAATGAGCCAGAGTTTCCATTCCTACAGTTAGGCAATTCTTGTAGGTCCCGTATCAGAAATGTTAACAAGCCAGTGGCTCAGAGGAGCCACATCAGGAATATCTGTGATAAATAAGACATCATAAAAAGGAGATGGGTGAAAAAAAAACCCTGCTAACACCGTCTAACTCTTGTCTGTGTAATAATAATAATTAGCACTTGCATAGAGTTTTTCATCTTCAAAGCACTGCAGAGGCTAATTAAATAGCCCCTCAGCAATCATGGAAGGCAATTATTGGCTCTTTGTAGTTTTAGCCCCACACTACCGATGGGGAAACCGAGGTAACGGGAATATCAGTGTCTGTCCCAGCATGCTCCATGTCTGCCCTCAGGACAGCCAGGGTAAGTGATGTACAGCTCAACACCCTGGCAGCTGAGACCCGTTCTGCCCCAGCTCATCCGTATAGCTGGGAGCTCATTGCCTGAAGCAAACGACTGGAAAAAGCACAGAAGGGAAAGAGAATTACACCTGGTTTGTTGGTGAAATAAAATAGAAAACATCCCCGCTCCCTCTGAAAAAAAAAAAAAAAAGTGCTGTGGAGTCAGCCAGTGATGCTTCACTCAATCTGAAGTGAAAAGTTTTGTTTCCTTTTCAAATTATTGCTTGCTACCTCCTCGGGTCAGCTCTTAAATGAAAAAAAAAAAAAAAAAACCACAAACCAATCTTGTTATGAAACATAGATTGCTAAGGTGTGATTGAGGAAATAACAAAATTGTCAGCATTGGATTAAACTTAATGAAGTGACTTTTTTGGTTTGTTTGTTTTTTTGGCAAGGAGGGAAAGGAGTGGGGGAGCTTCTGACCAAAACGCCATTTTTCATTAAATCTATCACTTGTGTAAGATGTTATTGGGCATCTTTAGCTTTCTCTTACGGACTTCAAGGTCAGGCAGAGATGGATGTCATCAGGATGGATGTACTTGGCACAGGGGCTCTGCCAAGTTATTGCCCGCTCAACCATTGTCCACCTCTGCATCTTAGAGGATAACACCTTGCTTTTCTTAGCTGATTTACCTTCTACCTACCCATCCTCCCACACCGTTACCTGATAGTGTGCCAGCGTGTTGAGCCTCTTCCAGTCATTCTCTATCTTGGTTGTGATGTCTTCATCCTGAAGGATCATCCTTGCCCCGCTTGCCTGCCGCCACTCTGCAAGGAGAACGGGGATGCTCAGCTCTGCTGTGCAAGAGCCTCTGGGCCAGGAGACAGAGCCCTGCTAGTCCCCGTGCCCAGAACTCGTGTGGTCACACGTGCGCAGGCTGCCTCCGTGTAGCAGCATGTCAGTCACTGCCATTACGCTCTGTCAGATGCCTCCAAGCACGTACAACGTACGGATGCACAAATGTGCAGAGCCCATGCGAGAGGGAAAGAGAGGAGAGAGCTGAATCATGAAAGGTTGAGGGAAAAGGTTCAGGAAAGTATGCAAAAATCGTAGCCATATGGCAAAGTTCAGAGCCAAGTCACAGGTTACCCACACTGGTTTCTTCACCCTTGACATTGCTATCACGAAACAACTTTTGCGCAGGAAACCCCCACCCCTTTAAAGCAGAGTGGTAGCTCACAAGGATGAGAATTCCAAGGCTAAGGCACAGCAGCACACAATGGTGAGCTCCACGCAGGTAAATAAAGCAATGACCGGGGAGCTGTTGATCCGTTGGCAGAGCTGAACAGAGCAAGGCCTGGTGCTTTAGCACTCCGATTGCTCGGTGCTTAACTCTTGATTGACTCCCTGGCTCCGTTTTTGCTCCAGGGTGCCTGTTTCCAAGGCCAACCTGTCCTTGTGCATGTTAGCCACCACCATGGGACAGGAGTACATGAATGTCACTTGCGTCAGGGATGTCAATTAGTCCCTGGCCCTCTATAGCAACATAGACACAGCCTTTAGCAATACCTGAGATATGTCCAGCTGCCAAGACCCAGCCACAGACAGGGTTCTGCTGTGCACAGCAGTGTTTTTTTCAGTACAGCACCAGACCCTGTGCTGGGCTCAGCTCATCTCCATTGCTGCTCACACAACGCTTCTTGACACTCATATCCAGATGTGATGGAGTGGAGGGAGTCCTTAGCTTTGGGCACAGTGGGGGTACAACAGGGAGATGATCCAGAGGCGGAACCAGCACCCTGCTCCATGGAGCACATCATCTCTACCAGCCTTCTGCAGCGTGCCTGGCGGCAGGAGGGTTCCAGTTTCTGACCACATCCAGTTCTCCAGTCACCAGCCTGAAATGATGAATGCTGCTCTCCTTCTGCAAGACTGGAGCACCTCGCCACTTCCCCCACTTCAAACCTTGAAGGATGCTCCATGTGGAGGATTTGCACTGCTTTCCCTACAAAGGACTCACAGAATTACCTATAGGCAAGGAATACATGAAGAGGACCGAACAGAGAGAAATGTAGTATCTACCTGGGGACACCAGGGAAAGCTGGAGCTTAACCACAGACAACCTGGCCCATCCAAAGCTTCCTTTTTGGTTGTCATCTCTCAGTCACATACAGTTTAGCCAGAATCACAGCAGAAAGTCTGTTCATTTGAGGGAGTTAATTAAAATGAACTCTTGGATATGGAGACATCACCTGCCACCTCCGCTTATTTCTCCTAATATAAAAATGCAAGGACCGTTGCAAATTTCTTTTGGTTTCAGCAGTTTTCTTATCACATAATTAAAATGTATTGGGAAAGCCGCCCTTGCCTTTATTATTCATTTAAATTAGCAGGAAGAGGTCAGCTGCTGTGTTTATTGCTGGGTGTTACTTTAGCTGGAGATACTCGGAAAGTAAGCAAAGGTCATGTTGGCTAAGCACTGATCCTGAACGGCCCTTCATTTACTCCAGCTTCTTAGATCCTTCACCTATATTATCCTTGTGAAGTCTAAGGGTGATGCTCTCTGTGCATTCCCAGCTGGACCAGATTCCTGGAGCTAACCGGCCCCAGAAATTGCTTGGAAGAGCACAAAATGCTGAAATTTGGGCTGGGCAACAGTGCTCTCACAGTGCCCCACAGAGTGCCAAAGCCACTTCTACTGTCACAGAATGTCTCTTATGTGTCTTTCTCGTGGCCTCTTGGGGACAGTGTCTCTTTGACCTCTTTCCTTCAAAGCTCTGCATGTTCCTATGGTCCTCTGCTCTCCTGACTCATCTTTGAGGAGGACACACACACACATGGTATTTCCGGAGGGATGCGCAGGTTCTCAGTGTTGCCCTCGGCTCGGATGTGAAGGGTAGGCACAGCTTTCTTCACTCTGTGCTTTATTTGTATTCAAGGGTTGGACAAGGTCCTCAGACCAGCAGAAACTTTCCCTCTGCTTCAGGGGAGCTGAGGACATCATGGGATGACCCCTCAAACCCTTTGTGCTCCTGCACAGACACAGGACATTACCAAGACCTTCCCCTTGGTCTTCCTGCAGAAAGAAGCCATGTGAGGAAGAGGAAGGACCAGTTGGACTCAGCACAAGACCCACTCCTGGGCAAGACAAGGAGGAAAACAACTTGCAGGACAGCTTCAGAGCATCTGGCTTCAGTTTTGTAACCCATTTGCCCTGACCAAATACAAATCACTTCATCATGCATCTGAGCAATGATGGCAAAGGACCCCCAGCTGTGATCCCCCAACTCTTCCGAGTCTCACAGGAGCACTGCACGCTCCCTGGAAAGAGACCTGGGAGTCCTGGTGGACAACAGGATGGCCATGAGCCAGCAATGGGCCCTTGGGGCCAAGAAANTCTATGATTCCCTTTCTCCATGAGTTCCAGCTGAGGTGGTCACACACTGATCTGCAAGGAAATGCGATGGCTGAGAGCAAGGGAATGGGAAGGGAGGGTGTAAAGGAGGAAAAGGTGACCCTGACATCCATATTCACAGCACTAAGTGAAAACTCTTAGCTTTGTCCTCGCTGGCAGCACCCTGTCGCCTCTCTCATCAGATCTGTGCAGTCCTCTGCGAGCCGGCACAAAGGAGAGACATACTCCAATCCAATTGGTTACACTTCCACCTTCCGGAGAGAGGGAGCGAGGGGGGCAGGGAGGTAAAAAATCCCATTATCTTTATCAAGCCTTCCAATCAGGAGCAGCGGTAAATGCAAACTCAGGAGACAGCTGCTGTGAAGCCTTTATATTTCATTCAGCAGATAGTGTATCTTTTTATTGCACACAGGAATTACTTCTTTTTTTTCCCTTCTTTTTCTTTTTTTTTTTTTTTTTTTAAGAGACAACCTTTCTGTTCAACTTGACTGGAGAAAAGGAAATCCCAGCAGCCTTTGACAAAGAGGTGTTTCTTTGAGCTGTAGCAATGCCTGGTTAGGGAATGGCTCTGTGGGGAGATGGGAGATGGGGAGATGTCCTCCTACAGCTCACATCCTACAGAAAATGCTACACGTCCCTCGTGCCATCTCTGTGATCCAGGTCACCCTGAAGATGCCCATTGAACAAGGGAGAAAAGTGCAGTGGAGAGAACATTTTTCAGGGGCAATTGAAATATCCAGGTGGATGGAAGACCTATCAGCTCACTCCAGATGCCTTCCACTGAGCCATTCACCATCAGTTACCTCATCCTTTGCGGGCACTTCGAGGTCACGATGCACACAATCCATCTCAGTCTACTGTTCATGCCATGTCCTGTGCTTCTCAGCCTTTTTCTGAAGACACTAATTCTCCCATGATGGTCTGTGAAACTCTTTGTGGATGACCATGCACAGCGATGGCGTGTGGAACAAATGCATATGGCTTACACAGGCTTGATGCCCATTCCATGATCTCTTGTCCTCATGAAGGATTAGCCTGAAGAGCTGGGAGGTTGCTTTTAGTCCTACGAGTATTTTTTTCACTTCCCAATAATTTCCGCGTGAGAGTGAGATTGGCTTAAAAAATGGGAGAATAAACCCTTTGTTTGTACGCTGCAAGCACCAGTACAGCCAGGTGGGTAGGAAACAAAAATAAGTAAATATCTAGATTGTGATGACCTCTAGGAAGAGAAGAGAAACTCTGCTCTGCTTCAGGAGTGGAAAAAGGACCACCGCGGTTGGGGAAAAAAAAAAAGTTCGTACCAGAACGTGTAGATGGAAGATGCCTGGGAAATATTTCATCTTGGCAAGTTGTCTGCCTTACTGTATACCAACTAGAGTGAGACCCAGTTCAAATGGGTCCTAAAGGCTTAACACCTCACCCCAGAACTTCACCAGCGGTGAGGCAGTGAAAGCCTGCCCCGGCGTGGTCCACGGCGAGCCTGGGACAGCATGACTGAGTGCAAGGCAGTCAACCAAGCATCTCCCATCGCCTCAGCAGTCCATCTCAAAAAGCAACCGCAACACAAGGCAGAGTGAATGCCTCAGGATGAAGCCGTATTCCTGTTTGGTGACCCTCACACCCCAGCGCTTTCCCAAAGATGGGCTATTTTATTTATGGTGAGGGCTTTAAAAAAATAATAATAACAAAAATAGCCACTGTAGAAAGAAGCTTTTACTCAGAGGGCTGCAATTTGGGTTTTGGACTAAAATGTAACCTCAGGGTGTCCAAAATAAGTGCTTTTAGCTGACAACCCCCTCCATGGGTTGTCTGGGTAACTGCAAAACATTATGACATTTGCGATACATACAAGTCACTCTGCCTGCAGCTACCCTGCATTTAACAACTCAAGATAACTCATTAGCTTGTTTGCTTTCTTCCATGTGAGCAATCTGGCCTTAGTATGGACAGAAAGCCCAGAAAATTGTAATGGTAATAGAAAACGGTGTTGTTGTTTAGAAAACCATCGATTTCAAGGCCAGATTACAGTCATCTGCTCTGACCTACTGTTTAGCATGGACTGGCGGGGCTGATCCAGCCGTCTTTGCAGTTCTGAGCATTCAGCCTGGGGCAGGTTGATGCTGAGAGCTCTGTGCTGCTTTCTAATGACCAGCCGTGCTTTCTGCTCTCCCCTCGCTGCCTTCCCTGTCACTGAAGGATGCCAGGTGCCAACAAACATCTTTTCCCGCAAAGAAACTGGGCCGGAGCTGTGGCTGGATGTGCGTATCCTCTTGTTCCTGCTTCACCCATGCCAGCCCTGCTCCTCCCACCTTGTTAGCTGCTGTGCTAAAGGAGCCTGCAACTACATTGCTGCTGGCAAGACTCTTCCATTAGGTGAGAGGTTTTTTGTGTTTTCTTTCGGGGTTTTTTTTTTTTTTTTTTTCCCCCATCTGCCCTATCAATGCTATTGGCCAAAGAGCTGCTCATTAAGCAGCGTCCTGTCAGTACGGACAAGTCTGTCCACTGAGGGGTGCACACGCTCATAAATGCTTTCTGGAACTTGCTGGTCCTCAGCACTACTCAGCAGGTCAATGCTTTTTAAAAAGCAACAGTCCTGGATGCAAAATTGCCAGGCTCCAGCTGGGACCCCGCACACACACACTTCTGTACCTGCCAGTTGTCAGAGCTACGGTAAAATCTGTGGAATCCCATTTATCCTTGGTATTTGCAACAGGCAGGTCAAATTTAAAGTTTCTGCTGCCCGTTGTGGATGCATCGTTCATCCCCACAGCAGAACAAACTACTTTCCACTCACACCCGCTCTGAGACCCGAAGGCAATGGGCTGTGTGGCCACCATCCAGCGCCAGGCAGGGCAAGAGATGTGGCTGTAAACCCCACGCCTCCGGTCTCCTGTGCCCTGGCACCCTGCCCTGCCTGCCCTCCTGCTCACCCTACCACTCACCATGCCCCTGCTGACTCACAGCAGCTCCAAAAATCAGCTTGGGTCCTTTCTTGGTGATGTATATGATCTGTGCTTTATTGCTGCTGGTTTTGGCAGCTCGTTTCATTATTCTAACAGCCTTTCACGAGCAGGAATCTTGCTGCAATCTCTGTCAGGAATCCCCTCCTCCTCTACACATACGCACACGCATATAGACACTTAACTTTAATCCCTGACCTCTCATTCCCGCCTCCGTTATTGCCGTGAATTGTTTCTTGGAGTCAGTCCATTCCTTCTCCTTTTGGTTCCTCTTCTAGTTTGCTAGCTTTTATAGACTCCATCATTTTCCACTCAAGGCTCTTTCACTGAAGGTCACAGAGGGCAAATTCTGGCAGATACAGCCACAATACAGTCCCCAGCTCCCCGCCAGACACCTCGGCAATGCCCTGAGCAGATTTTTCTATGTCTTTTCATAGTAGCCTTCAGGTGTAGTATCACATCTGGTTCTGTACCCCAGCTTCAGACATCTCACTCCTCCCAGCATCCTTGCTCCAGATTTTGGGCAGAAATAGATTTTGGCCTCAGAGGCCACTGGGCTGTACAGCTCCTTGTATGCCCCATAAATCAACGGCACAACTGCCCAGTAATGCAAGTGAAGCTGTTTCCACCCTCCAAACAGCAGTGAATGAAGGAGCAAACACTGAGAAAAAAACCCCACATGAAGACATTAACGGAAGGACTAATCTTTCCTTAAGACCTCCAAGTCCTCTGCAGAAAGAAAACCTCAGAGCAGCATCTCCCAGCCCTGCTGGTGGTGGCGGGGTGCTGGCACAAAGCGGCCAGGGGTGAGATGGATGCAGCCCACTGAACAGAGGACGCTTCATCCCCTTTCCTGTGCCCGCACAATGAGTAATTAATACTGCTTGGGCTGTGACTATCTCAGCAAGAAGATATATATAATCCAAACCCTCACTATTCAGAGAAGAGGTAGGAGGAATTCTCCATAGCCTGGACACTGCTGAACATCACTCTGAGCATTCGGCACTCTTTTTCCAGGGGCCTTTGGAAGAACAGCCAGAATAGCCCCAGTCATGCCTTTTCCATACCCTTGTCCAAGCTGAACTCCACGTGCAGAAAAGCAGGCTGGACACTGCTCTTTTAAAGTCCTCAAGACCAAAGATTTCATAAATCAGGAGCATATGCATCAGTTTAATCACTGTGTTCTGCCCTCTCACCGTTGCTGCTGCTCTCTGCCTTGCACAAGAACCAAGGGTACACCCAGCCTGGAGACTCGGCACCTACCGCAACATACAGCGTTGAGAGTGAGCAAGGCTGTCTCCCATCTCCCCTCTCCCCCCTGCCCGGGGACAAGCAGGGCCCATCCTGCGTTCACATACCCAAGTCCATATCAGCAGCTTTGGGCCGGTGGGAGCAGGGCACGTTCTTGAAGATGGCATCCAGGATCTTCTCCTTCACCTGCGTGATGGTGTCGCAATTCAGGATCTTCACCGGGATCTCGGGGCTGTTCACGTTGTCGGGGTTCACGCAGCTCAGGACCTGAGGGAGATACAGTGAGACCGGCTGTGAGTTTCACAGCAGCACGGGTACTCTGCAGCCACCCTTATGCGGCCACCTTCTTGAGCGTCCCTGCGTCCTACAAGCCAGAGGGATCCAGGATGCAATAAAGTGGAAAATGTGTACCAAGAGCATTCCCTTCTTTGTGAGGGCACAGAGATCTGGTTTCACACAGGGAGACTGCGCACATCCATGCCCGTGCTGCTTTTAACTCCTTACCATTGTCTGTGCCCAGTGAATTCATGGTAACTCAGGATTTGGCTCTCAGCTAAGCGCTGTGGGCTCCCAGATGTTGCAGCCAGTGCAGACTTGGGGCTGATGTGAAGGGTTTTCCTGAACTTGTGTCTCACACCGCTTTTCTCTGTGAGGTGAAATTACTATACCTGTGGGAACAGCCCCTTATATTCCAGCCTCATCACCTTGGTATCTTTGCTATATTGACAACAGAAAGCCTATGAGTACCA
The DNA here is from genome assembly GCA_013400135.1 of Rhinoptilus africanus. Taxonomy (NCBI): domain Eukaryota; kingdom Metazoa; phylum Chordata; class Aves; order Charadriiformes; family Glareolidae; genus Rhinoptilus; species Rhinoptilus africanus. The sequence goes on along the minus strand of VXBO01001523.1, from coordinate 537,397 downwards.
GCTCAGGTTCTGATGCTTTCAGTAAAAATGATATTCACCAAATGGTACCAGATAATGGTCATTGACACAGTCTTATCATAGAAACCATTAAAAATGCAATTAGGTGTGACCCTAGTTGGAGCTGAACTGATATTCAAAGGGTTCTCCAGAGCTTTCTTTGGCCTTGGATCCATTCCTTGATCCCTAAAGAGCTGGCAAGGTGACCTAATTCAGTAGTGGTCTCCTTGCATTGCAACCTGACTTGGACAATTCTGCTAAAAGTGTTCTTCAGTCTCTCAGAATTAAGTTTGTCCATCTGCTGCATAGCCCAGGAGTCACCAAGACCCTTCGCAGAAGAATGTTATTAATTTGAAAAGCAGGACTTCTTACAAAAAAGAAACACAAAACATCAACAAAACCTTTTGCTTTCACGTATGGAACAAGATAATTGACCCAACCAGAGAGGTGTCTTGTTTCTCAGAAGGAGAATATAATTTTCTCCAAACACTCTGTCCAAGAGTAAATGCAAAGCATATGGGGTGGTGAGGGAGGGATGCCTTAAACACATACACGCAGTGTTTAACCGCAATCTGCTCACTCTTGGCCCCATCTATGTTGAGAATTCTGCTCCGTCCTGGTTACAGAAGTGTGAAGTCTATAAAGTTTTACAAACTTAGCACACCTTTGCACTTGGAAGGAATGTTCAGCAATGCTCTTGGCTATATAGGGTCATTAAATGTTCCTGTGCCACTTTTACAAGCGCAGACATGTTAGTTTTGGTGCCTTAGACAAATTCTACCTTGACTGTAAATTCCTTTCTGTAGTACACAATAGCTACTGGACTCTCCATCACTTTCCATCTCAACCCACTAAGATGCAGTGGGATCTCAAAGTGGCTTGAAACTGGGTGAAATCATATCAGTATAATTATGTATTGGCTCACCAGACTCCCTTTGGTGCTGTTATGCTCAACTAAGAGGGACTTGTGAAGATATTGCTTACAAAGAGCTCTGTGATCTTTCTGGATGAAAGGGGAGATGTAAATACGAGATATTGATTAGATCATAATGCTATTATTTATATGTCACTTCCAGGAGTATTGAAGAAGCATCAATTCAGATAATAATAACAACGGCACAGATTTACAGTTCTGTGGCATCTTTCATCTCAAAGGATCACAGAACTACACATAAAAAGCACTGCTGAAATGCATCCAGTGTTGAGGTTGTTAGTTGCCCCGCTCCCATTACACATCTGTAGGGAAATGAAGCTGCGTTGGCAAGCTGGAATAGCTCTTTTGAGAGTATTATGGAGGTCACACATGGTTCTGGAAACCAAGTTACTCTCCAGGTCTGTCTCCGTGATCCGAGCTCAGCTAAGGTGGACTGCGCTGATGGCCAGTCAGAGCAAGCTCTGGGGTGTGATTCAGCTGTGGTGCCAGCACCCGGGGTTCAGTTCAGTTCCCCACACGGAGGCACTTAGTGCTATTTAAAATAATCTAGGCTACCCTACTAGGCATCTAGCTGCTGGTCCAGAAGGGCCAGTGCCTCCTGCAGGTGCTGACCAGTGCCCACCACGCCAGTACACACCACGCAATGCAGACCATCATCTAGCTGGAAGCTGACAATGGTGATTTGCTCTTATAACTTGACTGTCCTTGAATTTCACAGCGTGCCAACTTTGGAAACTGGCAGAAAAATTCTGCATGCATGACCCATGATCATTCGTGCCCTGACTACAGTAGTCTTTTCTTTCCTCTTTTCCAGCTCAGCTGGAAGAAGCAGGAGCAGGGAAAGCAATATTTCAAAGGGCTGTTTCTTTTTGTAGTTCGTTGGTGGTCTCAAGCATAGAGTGGGGTAGATGGTAGTAGATGCCAACTCCTGGACACCGATGTGTTCATTTCAATAACAGTCAAGAGGCTTCTTTCACTATTTTAGGTAATTCAGTTATTGTTTATAGGAACCAAGAGCACAGTGGCTTTGACATATATGCCCCAAGCATCACATTAACTCTTAGTTGGTATTTCCCAACTGCTCTCTCATGGAGCACTAAACTTTTCCCAGCGCAAAGACTTCAGGAATTTTGCAGGGTGCACCTGTGTATTGAACACACTGTTCTTTGGAGATTGTCATGGGCCCTATAGAAATCGCCTTCATGCCACAGGCTGAAAATCTCTGCTCCCTTTCCAACAGAATGAAGCTCCTAATCATAATGAGGCATTTGCAATGGAGAGAGAATTTCCTACCATTTCCATGGGAATCTTCCCAAGGGTTTCCTCTGTTCTCTCACCAGCTTTCTGTACATTGTCCCTGGTAGGAGATGACCAGCAGAAAACTTTTGAGTATTGGCTTCATCCAATTTAGCAGAGTTCAGATGCACTAGTCTCACTGGAAGAGTACAGTTTTCCCTGTGCTTCACCCAGGGCTGTCCTCATAACAACCAATGTAAGACAGAGAACTCATCCCATTGCTCCTGCAGTGCTGCCCCTGCTATGACAGCACAATCTTTGATGTCAACCGGTGGGGAAGAGACCACTGAGATAACCTGTGTTGTATTCCTGCAGGATCAGTCACTCTGAGGGAAGCTTTGGGATGCTGATCTCCTGAATGCGTTCAGTGTTACTGCTCCATCCCCCAGCCCACCTGCCCCTGAGCCCTGTGGGGCAGAGCTCGCAAAGTGGATGAATAGGAGAGGAGACTTCCGTGGCACTCAAGGAGATGCTGAATGTTTTGCCACTGAGAGCACACCAGCACTTGGCATCACTGTTTTGTCATGCGTTGAGGTCTGTGTCAGCACAGCATAAGGATGGCACCAATTGCGGGGTCAACATGGAAAGGTATGGGACTATGAGTCAGAGAAATCTCTGAGCCCTGCTGTCCCGCTGACAGTGTGTGACACTGGGGCATGGCATGTCACCGGATTTGTGTTTATTGACCTTTTTCTACGTCCCTGGGCTTTTTTTGTCTGCCAGCCCTTCCAGCCACGAGCTGGTTTTAAGCGTATATATACACGCAATGCCTAGCACTGATCTCCGCTATGGATTACTAGCATTCAAAAAATAAAGGCACAGCTTGTGATAACTCATGTGGGGACCCTGTCTCTGACTTCTCTGCGGAGTCTTGAGTGGTCTGCCCTGAGATCAGGGCATCACTACTGTTTCTGTTCCAGGGACAGGCATCTTTCTCTCATAAATTGGGCTAAGGAAGGTCCAAGGTGGCTAACACATAGCAAGGCTTGGTGGTGAGCAAGGAGAAGAAAGACACCTAAAGAGGCTAAGCATGGGAAAGCCTTTACATTTTTGTGATGGCTTCCTCCTTGCCACCAAAATTCCCTGAAAAGCTTTAACCAAAGGCAGCTCAAAGCATCTTTATCCATCTGGAATATGTTGTCAGGAGAGATGAGCCAATTAGGCTCTCAGCACCGGAGCCGACGAGGTGTGCAGGGACCACGCAGAGCATGCCACTGCTCAAGATGTACTGGGCAGCTCCCACCTACCGCCCCCGAGCACTAATTAGCCAATACTCTTGACAGCTTCTGACACACATTGAGGTCTTCTCTCCCTTGCATTCTTTGTATCAACCGAAATGAAGCTGACACAGGAGATGGTAGATGATCTTTCATCTCCTGGTGACATCCGAGCAGTGGCAGTAGGGAGAGAGGTTTTGCATCTGGACTCTGGTTTGGTGAATGGCTAAAAATTCCTGGATTCTGGCAAAGGCAGATGGCAGTCAGCAGGTATGAGATCTTCCTGTCTCTCATAGATGGAATAATCTATCTGGGTTTTTAATTACACCGCAGACCAGAGATGATGAGCTCTGACTGCTAGAGAGGACATTAACACAAGAGGGTGTTTCTCTGAGGTACACAACTTGAGAGAAGACCTACTGTTTTGTTGCAACACACTTATTCTAGCAAATCACATCTGCAACTAGCTCAGTTTCTACCGTACTGAAATACCCCTTGTAAGTATAGAAATTGTTATAGACTGCAAACACCTTAAGACATTGAGGCTGCTTCCTTGGAGAATTGTAGGACAGACAGCAAATCAGAGCTATCTGGTTTGGAAAGAAATCGGACCAAAACAACCTAAATTTAGTGAACGAAGTGTGTATTCTAAAATCAGTCATTCCAGATGACTCAAAGTGCTCTGTCGTCTTCTTTCTCGCTTGAGAAGTCTGAGGTCGCTGGATCTGCTTTTCACCCAAACCATATTCAAAACCATGACTTGAAATATTTGATCATGATTAATAAAGGCTAAAGAACAAATGCCTTCCAAAGAAGCTCTGGCCTTGTCTTCCTGGAATAGCCTGTTTCAATGTGCCACCCTGCTGGAATGGTGATTTAACTCGGTCAAGCAGTCATCTAGCATTCATGAAACGCAAACAACAGAATGAATTTTAGCCACACACTCTGCAAACTGACGGAGGTGCATTTGGTGGACTCTACCAGGAGCATCTGGTAGAGAGCAGGAGACATTGAGGGACTTCATGTGTTACAAATACTGAATTGGTTCTTGCTTTATGTCATTACTATATATTTTTAATAAAAGATGACAGACTGCTTAAGGAAGGGCAAAACAAAACAGAAATTAAGAGAAAAAGAAAGGAAGAGCAATCCTATTCATATTCTGCTTCTTCTTAATCTCCTTTGCCGAAGCTGATCTCCGTAAATCTGCTGAGATTCCTATCGGGATATATTTGTCTGCTCTTGAGATGTAAGAGGGAGAGCTGATTAACATCAAACAACACAAAGGGAATGGAGGAGAGCTTTGTTCAGGCTGATGTATAATTACTACCCTTTGCTGGCTGCTTTACATCAAGCCTAAAAGGATCGGAGGGATTTCCTTTGGTGAAAGTGATCACTCTGTGTCTGCGTTTCTCTTCCTTTTGCTCACTCTCTCCCTATGAGATCAGGTCTCCAAATCGCTAGACAACTACATGTAATAGAAAAGAATCACTCTGCTCCCTACTTAATAGGAAAGGCACGTTTTTAATATGCAAAATAAAACTGTGGTCTTATTTAAGAATAAAATCTACCCCCTCATGAGACTTGGATTCCATCAGAACTCAGCTCTAGACTGATGAAAAGCAGGTATTTCTAGCGTCAGCCCACCTGAGCTAAATTCTAAGGCAGGTCAAGGAAATAACATCAACTGGACACAGCTCTGAAAGCTAGCTAAGTTAAGTGAGATGAATGTCCTACAACTGAAGGTGCAAATAAAATAACCTGAGAAGTTTAGAGGATCTTCCGACCATCCTAAAATTTGGGGTTAAGGTTTTCTGACAACACAGACATGGGAAATAAAGAAATTACAAAGATCTTTGAAGAATTGTAAAGTGTTCTTCATCCCACAGAGACTTGGAAACTCAGTGGATTTAGTGTATACAGGAAAAAATGAAGGCCCACAAACACTTACACTAAGAAAAAATATCTAATGTTCCTTAATTGATGTTCTTAATCAAGTGGGAAAGAGTGTAATCTCAGAGTAGAAGCTAAAGCTGGACATACGCAATGTATACCTTTCACCATACAGACAATTACATTTTGAAGCAAATGACTCAGTGACAGAGATTCTCTTTCCCTTGAAATCTTTATATCAAATTAATTTTTCTTTGATTTGTCTTTGCTCAAAAGGAATGGCTGCATTAGCTCTAGAGAAGACCTAATTGGTCCCTCCACTATGTACTTCTAACATATTTGATGCTGAAAACTTAATTGAAGAAACAGATTTAATATTTTTTTTTCTGATGAGGATTATTCTAGAGAAGATCCTTGCAAAACAGACTCATAAAAACTAATTCTGTTGTCACTTGCAGAAGACCATGGGTTTTGCACTGACTCAACTCCGTAGGATCTCGGCATGCCTCCAGGCTTGCTGATGAAGATACCCCTGGAGTGACCTAAGTGAGGGGGAAGAAACCCCACCACGGACATCACACTCCTTGCAAGGAAAAGCTCAGGGTGGTGACAACTTGCAGTGATAACCCCAACTCTCTGCTGTAGGAAGACTTGACTTACAACTCAGAAGGATGTTGGAAGGGTGGGAAAAGGGGTAGATACTTGGAAGTATTTTCTATTTTTTCTAACAGAACAAAGGAAATTGCCCACACCTATCATCTTCACATTCACAGGTATATTCATGACACAAGGTTCATGCTTGTCTTCCAATACTCTTGGACCTCACCTATTTTAAGCAATGGTAAAGGACTGGCACCATCAGTCTACCCTGTAATGAGTGCAGATGCTTTCAGAGAACAGGTAATGCCTTTGGGGAGATGGAGATGCTCTGGGCATGGGCAGGACACAATGGAAGTAACCTGGAAACATCCGTCTTCGCAAACATGCTTTGCAAGCAGATACTTCAGCCACAAACCTTGCTGCCTTCGGGGATGTGACTAGTCTTCAGCACGGTTACCCTGCTCGGTTGCAAGAATAAATTGTCCCAGAGGGTCAGCATGCCCATCACGGACCTTTTTTCTCTAAAGCCCCTTTTGCTAGAAGAGGCTGGACAAGCCCATAGAAGTGTGTGTTCAGAGCACTCACCAGTGTCTTGTAATCAATCTGCTGTCGGATAAGCTTGTCCTCACTCAGCGAGTACCGGGCCTCCCCAGTGATGGAGTCAATGGGTCCCTTTTCCATCTGCTGCTTGATGGCACAGAAAAGGGAGAAGAGAGGTTCGCCAGCACACTCCTGCAAGGGTGAGAAACAATCATGAGGTGAAACAGGAGAAGCAGAGGCGAGAACCCAACTTACATAGCATCTCAATGGCTGCCACGGCTTGACGTCACCAACCACTCAAAACCGATGCAGCAGTGGGAATTAATCTATTCCATACAGCCCAGGAATAAGGGTGACCCTCCGCTTCCACAGAGTACAACCAGCCCCCTCAAGTGCCCCGTCACAGGGCAAAGGTATCAGTGCTCCCCAGCAATTTTAGGGCTAGCAGAGCCTCGTAGAAGCTGTTCAAGTGATTGTCACCAGGCTAGAGCTTTGCACTCGAGCAGTTGTTGGGATGGGTCACAGAGATAGGTCTGAAGTCGAGATGGACTTCTGGTTCCCCTTCCTGGGTGTCTTGTAGAGTCCACAGTCTCCCTAAGTACTCTGGTGCTGGAGACAAATAGGGATGCTCAGGCAGGAGCAGCCCAAGACCAAGGGAAAATATGCCCCTGGATCTGTACGGTTGAATCGGTGATGTCAGAAAAGTGGGGACCAGCACAGGACAGCAATGAGCAGCCCACAGACAGGGCCAGCAAAGCACACCTCTCCCTAATTTCTGCTTCCCACCATTTGCCCTCACTGCCCTCCTTTTCCTTCACTTTTCCTAGCCTTTCCTCCCTTGCTGCCCTCCCTCTGTGCATTCGCTGCCATGCAGCCCTCCTCGTGCTTTCTTCTATTGCCATCCTTCACCTCCATCCTTCCTCCCCTCCTCCCCACCTTGCCCTCTCCTCTTGCAGCGTGTCCCAACTCAACGAGCGAGGTCATTTTCCTCTGGTGTAAATCCCAGCAAAAACAAGTTAATAATCTGAAGCAAAGTGGCCCCTTTCTCAGTTCCTACACCTGTCTCCCACTTAATTAGCTTATCTGCCGGCAGCATATTGCTTCTGTGTGCCTGTCTCTTGCCCTTATCAGGCCTCTGCTCAGGCTAAGGCAAGAAGACAAGTCGCTGAGTGGGGGGAAAAAAGCCTATTATAAAAGCAGTGCTTTAGAGAGTCACCTCCTTATATCCTTTCCTTTCAGCTGAAAGCAGGAATCTGATACTGAAGTCACTGAAATTACCTTCCAGGGACCTTCAAAACTTTCCCATGTGTTCATCCTTGGGCTGGTTGTGCCTGGGGAGGGCTCAAGGGAACAGGATTGATTTGTAAAGCCTTGAGTTGCCAGGCAGAGGGTGGCTTTTCTGTCCAAATGGGGCTGTAAGGTGTAAGGATATCTAGCGAATGCATTAGGAGTAGGGGAGAGGTGCAGAGCCCAGCTCCTTCCAAAAAAGACTGTCTCTGAGTTTGATGCCTTGGCAAACAGCATTCTTGAGGCTCAGTGTGGGTCCCCAGGAGGAAAGTGCCATCACTCAGCGGCCAGTAGCAAGTCTCAAAGGTTGAAAGCCTCTTTTTTCACTATACACCACCCCAAGGAGATCTTCCAGGAGGAACGAGGAGGCACAGGTCTCAAGCTATTTCACTCTTTTTCTGATTAGTCTCCAGCAAAGCCAACGCTACCTCCCACTAGGATACAAAGCAGCAACAGCCTCAACCCATGCTGGGTTCTGGATACAGCGGTTAGGTTTACACGGTGTATTGTGTCCAGTCCTCTGTACTCAGAGGGTGCATGGACAAGCCCAGGGCAGGCTGAGGCAGCTTCACGCCAAGAAAAGCTTGGGCTCAGCCCTAAATTAAACTAAGCAGGGATCTGGTTACAGTGTAGGTAAAGAGTGTTAAATAGGATGGAGGCACTGGGTAAGATGGGGCCTCAGTACTGCCTCCAAACTGGGGTAGTAGTAGAAGTCCAGCCACTATGGGCTTAAAATATGGGTCACCACATGATGGAGGTCTGAGTCTGCTAGTAAAAGGAGAGCATTTTCAGTGTGGGTCTCCACCAGGCTCTGAAATCCTTCATGTTTCAGCACTGACCCTTATATCCCACCTCTGCACAGGAGTAAGACCAGCAGGCTTCCCCTCTGACAAAGTATCCGTCTTTGTTCTCCCTGGATCAGAAAGCACCCCCTCTCCCCTTAGGCAGTGAGCTCCCTCCAGAGGAAAAAGCCTTTTACTTTATACCTGAGAAGTTTTTTGTCTCAACTAAACCTCACCAAGAAGAAATGTATTAAAGCCGCTGTTCATCCAGGGATGCTGCTCCTCTTACCTTGAGGAACTTGTACAGAAGAAAGGTGAACCAGTTGGTGAGCATCTTCTCGGCCACGGACTCTGTCCTAAAACCAACCAGGGAGAAAAAGCAAATTGGAAATGAGTTAGTCATGCTGGTCATATCAAACGGCCAGTCAAAAGATTATCTTTGTCCATCTTACTGCCCGGATCTCTGAGCCCCATGGGAAGTCTGGCATGACACCATCAGGATTAAGCATGTCCTAGGTTGTCTGTTCTAGCTTTGGATTTAGGAAACCTTAGGCAGATCCTTACTGCGCTGTCGATTTTACTGCGACGAGGGAAGACCCCATATGTCTCAATTTCTTCATCAATGAAAGGGAGATGACAACATTTGAGAGAACCTTCTCAGAGAAGTTCAGGGAGGATAAATCCATCAAACATGAGGAGATCAGAGTTAGGCCATATGACAAATAAGCTATATAAATACTTGCGACAGACAGATTTAAATCGCCAGAGAATAGCTATCTGGCACTGATTGTCTCCCTGGCATTTGGGAGAGATTATACTCCTCAGTGTGTCAATGTGGCACATTCACAGAGCTCATCCTTTTGCCCTTGAACACTTTGTCCTCAACCAAACAAAAATCTATCTTGAGCCTTTAGGGTGAATCTCTTTGAGGCTGTAGACATCACGTGGAATGAACACTGGACACGGGTAAGGTGGGAAAATCAGTCCAGCCAGCTCCTTCCTCATGGAAAATAACCCCAAAATCAACACTGCAGAAGATGGGCTGGAAGATCCCTGTCTATCCACAGGGTCACAGGGAGGGAGGAGAAGCATGGAGCTGAATCCAGCTGATCCATATCATAGTCTGGGAATCTCATACCAGTATCTGAATCCCAAGGCACTGAGCTATTCATATGTTCATCATCAGACTCTGTTCTGGTGCTGCTCAGTACAGGGCCTCCATCTCAGAGCACAAACCACACCTCTGACTTGTTTTGTTTTCAGAGCTTGGAACAGTGGAGGTGCCTTCTTTGTTCTCCTTCCAAAGGCCACATTTAATTTCCAACAAAGATGACCAGAGTTAGAAAAGAGCCAGAAGAAGGAGAAAGAGGAAAGATGGGATGCTCAGGACAAGACAAGAATGAACAGCCAGGGAAGATAAAGAGATGGAGAAAGGGGAAGAAAAAGGAGAAAATGAAGGGAGGAGACAGTTGGGAGAAGGCAGTGCCATCCAGCATCAGAGAAGAAGCACAGAGAGGAAGCCTGGGGACAGCTGGAGGGAGGTCACCAGCCAGGCTGCAGGGCTTGAATCACGTCAAGGAGTCAACCAACATCAAAGCAAAGTCCAGTCTCTGCCCCTGGCGTTGCTGCCCTGAATGCCAGCAAGTGCCTTCTGCCCCTTTTTTTGCTGGTTCTCCATAGTGAGCCGTGTACCAGATGAAAAGCCTCCCAGCAGGCACCACAAATCTTTTCTCTGCCCAAGCCATCCATCATAATCAGCTGGGGGCTCCTCAAAGCTGGCTCTGAGCAGTGGCAAAGGCCGTTCATCTCCAGAAGACTCCCCCTGATTTTACTTCGGGTCCTTGAATCAGAAGGGTTGGTTCAGGCTGTGAAAAGGAGATGAATGTGATCCTAAAGGGAGAAAAGGAAGCATTTCCCTAGGCAGGGAAAGCACATTAATTACGGAGCAGTAGGTTTTTGATTCGAGGGTTCCCACACAACCCTGGTGGTAAGACTTGGCCAAGAAGCACCAACACAGTCTTGTTCCCTGTAGGAAAACAGTTCTGTTGTCTTGTTCATCTCTGCTCCTGGCTTCAACAAGCTCCCAGCACCATCTCTTAGGGACGATCCCACGACGTAGCTGCAGAAGATTCTCCATGTGTCTGTAGTTAACTCAGGAACAAGAAACACAGCAGGGCAGTCCATGTCCCAGGCAGCAGAAGGCAGTGGCTGCTTTACAAAGGATATAATCCCGCCTGTTCTGTGTGATATAATTATAGGTCCTACACCATGCAATTGGAGTTTTCAGGTTAAAAGGAAACATAAACATAAATGGATGTCTTAAGCACACAAAGCATCCAAAATAAGGATTAGGAGGCATGGGCTATTGCTGCCCTTATGAAGCTTTCTGGAAGATCTACATTAAAATGTGGAGGTAGTTCTGTGCTATAACTTCTAAACATTGACTACTTTTTGGTTAGGGAGGAGATGGAGCGAGATCTACAGACACTGGCTGAAAGGGGAGGAAATGCAGAGAGGATGCTGGGAGGAAGAGGAGGGTCCTTCAATAGAAGGAATGCTCTGTCAGGAAGTTTTAAATGAGCAGAAAACCAAAAACAGAGGGGGATTTGGTCTTCATTCAGCCCTTCTTGCTTTATTCACCCTTCCCTGCAAACAGCTTCATGCCAAGCCCTATGGGGTCACATGAACTGTGGCTGTACACCAACCTGATTTCACACCCTGCTACACAAACAAAAATCCATCAAATTTTCCCCTTTCCTCCAAAGATGACTAGCATGTTTATGTGAGACAGTGGGGCACAGGCTGCCCAGCGCAGTTCACTCCAGCCCCAGACATCCTTACCTCCGGAGCAGCAGCTTGGGGTGGTTCTTGCTCTCCAGATTTTTGTCTATGAGGTCAGCCAGGAGCTGCTTGAGGACGTCAGTAGCGTACTCCAGCTTGCTCTGCAGCACCGTCATGATCAGCGAGGCCACATTACCACGGTCCCGCATGGAGAAGCTGCGCTGGGACTCCAGAGTGCGGATGAAGGACAGCAGGAAAACCTTGTTGTTGATGAGCTGGGCAAAGAGCTTCAGGCCTTTCTCCACCCGTTCCTGCCTATAGCCAGGGACCTGCACAAGAAGAAAGGGAGTTTATGCCTTTGAGTCACTGCTCTCTGTGACATCTCTCCCAAACAGGTCACACACCCTTTGCTACTTCTCTGCCTACACCCCTCCAGCTCCTCCAACTATACACTTTGACACCAAGCAGAAGTTAGTTCTGAGACAGGGAAAAGGGAAAAGTTTCTTCAAACAGCAGAAACAATTAAAAATATTTTTAAAAAGTCTTGCGTCTAGCAGGCAGGTGAGTCCTTCCTTCTGCTTCACAGGACAGTCTTGTAAAAAGGAAGAGAGTCCATACATCATCTGACTATTAGGAAGCCTGAGAGACTTCCTAGCCATAGCCAGATAATTATTTTCCAACCCTGGGTTTCCCTTCCTGAACAGTACATTAAGAAGAGATTGATAGTGCTTAGATATGGTACCATACCATGTTGTATTTTCATTGTAGTCAGACTGAAGCCTCACTCTATCCCCACCTACCATCTCTTCTTCATCCTTGCAAGAAACTTGCTTACCAAGATTTGGAGGCCAGCTTTAGGAAGCTGCGAGAGACAGCAAGAAAGTGAATGAGGGTGAGAGCCTGAGGGTCAGGTTTCGAGCAGCTGAAGAGATGCAGTGGCTGTGGTGATGAGCATGCAGCTAAGCCTTGGTTTGAAGAACTAGGTAGATGAAGGTGTGAAAGGATACCCTGAATTGGGACTTGCCTTGGAGGTCCCACTGCAGTACGATCACTGGGCTTGGGAGGTGAGATGGTTTGTAGACAGAAAGGTTGATAAGTTTCTCATATATATTTCTCAGCTCTGACTGATGGCTAGTTTATACACATAACAATTTAGGACCTCGACACTGGACCCTGGACTGCACAGACTACAGTGGGCTTTGTCCTTCTGGCTCTAGACAAAAATGGAACCTAAACAGAGAACCCCAAACTCCTTCCTGCATGTTGCTGAAGCTCTTCCAGCCCTTGAAAAAGCTTCCATGGAAGCTGGAGAGTCTCAACCAAGAGCAACACACGTCACTGAGGCACGTATGTATTAATAACCAACCAGATTTGGCACTTTAATCCAAAATAAGTTGGCATGCTTAAACAACCAAGTAATGCAAGGCCCTTTAAAGAGTCATTACTTTTTCATTTTGGAAATTAGAGCTCTTAACTCTTTTTTGCATACAGCAAAAAAATTACTTAGTAAATAGCTTGAGACAACAAACCAACCAACCAACCACTGCCACCCATCCTGCCAGTAATTATTTTTAACTCACTTGCTTGAACATTTAATATTGTCTATCCCCAGGTTATTATGGAGAATTAAAAAAAAATAACAAGACAAGTATTTTGTACTGCATCTGGAAGCAGTTAATTAGCAAATGAACTGGAAATAAGTAAGACTTGCTCACTGCGGGATCTATGCTGAGGCCTTTTCCAATAAATAGCAACTCCTTCTAGGTGCTACAGAGAAGGGAGCAGAATGGGAACTGCTTTCTCTGATATGTTGGAAGCCAAAGATGTTGACACTGAAAGAGCTGTTGAAGATTTACAGAGGATTAAGGGGAAAAAAAAAAAAATTAATGAAATGAAAGGAGGAAGAGATCAAAGGTGGCAGATTGAAACATTATCTCTGTGTCTCTCTGTATGTATCTGCATATGGGACCATCCATGCTAAAACCTCTGTAGGGGTCAGATGCTATTCTGTGGTCAGATGGTTGAGGTTAATGAAAATAGGGATTGAAATTGACTGTGGGTACGACGAAAGTGTTTGTGTGTGTGTTTCTATACATATGTTATACAGAGATTCTTCACCCCTCATCTCTTGTGCTCATTTGCTGAAGCTGCTGAGCTACTCTTACTGAGGGAAAGCAGCTCGAGGCCGCTCTACTTAAACCCCAAAGGCAAAGATCTACAGTAGTCAATGTGTAACTCAGTCTTCTACCCTTTCCCACAAGCCCTTGTTACTGACAGATTACATTTTTTTAATGGTTCTTTCCATACAGTTTTGTGAATTTTGGCTCTCCTGAAGGGAAGGAGCAAAGACGAGCAGGCACTCCTGATTACACAGCCAGCCAGGCATGGTATTGCCTGTGCCAGGTCCTGTTCCCCCTCTCTGCCAACTAACCCCAGTCTTGGCCTCCAGCAATCTCACCAGCCCATGCCAGAGCCTCTCTGAAGCTGAGAGCTTGCCAAAGACTTTGCAGAGAGCTCAGCCAACGACCTCCCTGGCCGTGGCCACGGTGTATCCCCTGTCTCTCTGGCCCAGGTATCCCTAGGGCAGAGCCTGTCCATCTGCCAAAGCCTAAAGCAGTTTTGCAGCATGGCCAGACCTCACTCGGGGTCCTGTCAAACTCGTTGTGGCCAGTGAGGTAATGCAGTGTGTAGACCTCAGCGGTGCTGGGGTGTTGCCATGCTCCCACCACTGCGGTTCAGAGAGCTGGGGTGGAGGAGGTAGCTGTGGGCAGGGTACAGGCAGACTGATGCTGTGGTTTTCGGATCTCAACTGCAAACCACAGAGCACAGCAAAGGTGGACTTTCTTCAGTGACTGCAGGTTATTCCTATAGGTGTTACCAGGAAAAAAGGCTTCTTGGTAGTGTCAGTGTCATGCAAAGATAGAGCAGCACAGGCAGATATGCTGTTCTGCCATATGACTTTTTTTTCCTGTCCCCTGCACAGTAGTAACCAATAAATCCAGTCTAAAGAACAAACCCCAAAGGATGAAAACCAAGGAGGGCTTAATACAGTAGACGTAACGCACTCAGCCTATGAGACTCTCGCAAATAGATGAGCGATCAAACAGAATTTAATATCTAAGATAGCAGCAACAATCTTCCCTTTTCAACCAGGATTTTTAATGAGGTGCTGTTTTGTCCCTGGTAGGACACAGCATTGTAAACCACCACATCCCCACCACTGATACAACATCCCTTGCGTTTAGGATAGAACATGGAGGTGTTAGAGGAGCCAGAAGTGGGACATGTTGATTTCTTACCTCCAGATCCCTCAGCACTGGATGATCTTCAATGCCAGGGAAAAGCACCCTCATGGTGTAGGTTCGGTAATCAAGGAAAGGGATCCCCGCTCCATCCAGATCGCTTGTCAGCTCATGAATATCTGTCTGCAGCTCTGCAAAGGCTGACACAAAAAAGGAACGACTCGTATGGCAATAACAGTCCAGATCTCCCCCACTGTGATGGGAAAAGCCCTCAAACCCACATACAGAGACTAAGCTACAAGTGGAGAAGCAACATGTGGAGAGGAAGAGGAAGATGGAAAAGAGCAATCTCACCTTTCCTACAACACAGCCTTTTCCCAGGGCCCTGTGCCAAGGCTCTGTCTGGACTGTGAGTTAGCAAATGCAGTTTGGGACAGAGCAGAAGGCGGCTGGACTCAGGGAAAATAGGCAAAGTCAGATTAGATCCGGGCTTGAGCCATACTCACAGGCTTCAATACCCCTTTTGCTTGTGATATTTTGGCTCAAAGCTTTGCAGCTGGATCTCTCTTTTCTACCAACACTGACACGGTACCAGCCTTCCTCGTCCTACCTTCTTTGCACTCCAGTGCCACCCTGGACTCCAGGTTGTCCATCTGCATCTGTAGGCGTTTGAGGGTGAGGTCGCTTTCTCTGGATTTACGCTTGTACGCAATCAGCACAGCCACAATGAAGATGATAAGCAGGCCGCCAGCCACTGCAATGCTGACAATAGCTGGCAAGCTGAGAGGGCTGTCTGGAGAGATGTAGACCATCCCTGGGGAGAACTCCATCCCTCCTACACGAGCCTAGAGGGGAGGCAGGAAAAAGTGACATTGAAATTGCCAAACAAGCAGGAACACAGAGAAACTCCATCATCTCCCTGAGTAAGGCTGAATAATGACCTCCCCTTTTCTACTAAGTTAAACAGGGCATGAAGCACTTGGATAGAGAATGACTAAAAAACACTTGAAATGTCATGTAGAGTACCTCTGCTGACAGAATGACCATGAACCCAACCAACAACAGGCTTTTGTGCGACGAATCTCGCCAGTCCCAATACCCTGACTATATAGCAGTTTGGGGTTCATTCTGCGTTTTCCATTCCCTGTCCCAATCAGCTATGTTGTACTGGACTGCCTTGGCAACGCTTAATCCCAAAATGCACACAGGACATGCAGCTCATAGTAATGGTCTGATGGGTCCTAACCTCATAATGGGATAGGGGACTTCTGACCGAGACAGCTGAAACAGCAACAGTCAGGGCAGTGGGAATGTAGAATTCAGAGTCACAATGTGCTTTTGACCTTTCAGGTAGAGAAAACTCTATTTGGAAGCCACTGGGACAGGAAAAAACCACAAAGCCTGGTCCATGCTTTTTACTGCAGATGTTCACCCATGGGACAGGGAGCTGAACCCAGCTTTCCACTCTCCATGCACTCCCAGAGCTTCTCAGCCTCTGGGACAAGCTGCTGTATGAGGACTTTGCTTTGAACAGCCAGAAAGAAACTCTGCAGGCGGTAATGCTGCGAGCTCAACAAAATACTCTGCTGAAGTAAGCCTTTTAGGAGCCCATTTTTGCAACATGAACACTACTCCCAACAATAATCCCACAGGGTACTCGCTCAAGGGGGGGGTTTTGTCAGAGTCAGGTTGATGGTTGGACTAGATGATATGAAAGGTCCCTTCCAACCTAGTCAATTCTATAATTCTAAGGTCGTTGAAGGCTTTGTGTAGAGTAGGATAAGTTTGAGTGGCAAGGGGAAGAGCGTTGATGACTAGCTTGAGGTATAACAAGGAGGTTTCTAGGACTGTGTTGTGGTAGGGGAACACTGGTTATAGATCACCATAAAGCAAGAGGGGTGCCTTGCAAAGGGATTGAAGGATCGTGACAAGGTGATGAGCCCCATCTGAGCTTTGTCACAGAGAAACGTAGAAGGCCGTGGACAAAGGGCAAAATCTTGCTGCCAGGTCAAGACCCCAGAGCTATGTGCTTCCCCTCTCACTGCAAGTGGGACCATTGCAGCATGTGATTGAACCTTTTTTTCTTTCTCTTTTATGAGGAGCTCTCCCTCAACTTCCCAGCTCCCACAGCAGCTAGTGAAAACATCCCTCACATCCCAGCCTGGTGGCTAGCCTCGTCCTTCATCCCACTGTCTCTCAGTTAATCAACCTGTTTCCAGCTAGCTTGCATTTGAATTAATCCCAGGCCTCCCATGCCTCAACTCAGGCACCTACTTGGGTTTCCTCTCTAGGTTGCAGGAGGAAGAAACTGGCCCATGGAGAAAGGGTTGGAGCCAGTAGAGGAGACTATGGAGCAGAGAGTTATGAATTAATGAAAAGTTTTCCAGCTGCTCTCACTCCTCACTATCACAGCCCTTGCTGCGGACATGAATCTCTGTGACCTCAGCATCTCCTAGAATTTATTCTGGCTCCAGTTACAGCTTCTAAGAAGATGTCTTTTTTGCTATAGCACCAGCTGTAGGCTGTTTCTCTGTTGGTTCTAGACAAAGCCACTTAGATGTAACACGTCTTGGACAGGACTAAAGCGGAAGTCTAAAAATCTGAAAGTCCGAAAATATCTGATTACCATGCACAGGATCCTCTCTTGCCCTGAATACTCCTAAGCATTTTGGGATGGGCTCTAGAAAGTTGACTACGTCCACAATGAGAAATTAAACTAAACCCAAGCTCATCTGACCAGGTAAAAGAGTTTCCAGGTGACCATTCCTGTAGCACGACATTGACGACTTGCAGAGTGTCTTCAGTGGCCAAGGAACAATCTAGCACCCATGTAAGTTGAGGACACAGCAGTAACTAGTTTTCCCATCTGTTCTAAGATACAAGATCCAACTCACTTATAAAAGCCTGCAAAGTGCAGAGATTTGGTATTGGCATGTGGCATGCTCAACTGAGAAGACAAGCGGCCAAACTCACAGGCTAATCTAAGCTGAAAGCTATTGCCTTTTGCCCTAGACCACTGTTCCAAATCCTCCCAGCAAAATTTTCTCACCAGTTTGCACAATTTGCTCCCTGGCATCATAAAGTGGATCAATAAATAGATTAATTATGTTTCATTTTCTGTTTCCAACAGTGGTTCCTTTTCCTCCAAGCCTTACAGTCAGACAAGTCTGTCTGACTAGAATCAAACAACCCCCTCCCAATCCCCAGTGCAGGTCCGTCCTCAAAGCTTGCAGAACAGCCTGTCTCCATGGGTGGGATTCCTCTTACCAAACATTCAACATGCACATCTAAGTTAGACATTGCAGCATGCTTTCAGAGTCAACACAGAGAAAAAGCACTTTCAGAATGTGATTTATGTGAGCTGCTTTTGACACCCGCTTTGACATTAGGATGAGAGGTTTTATTCAGTGGAAGTTCCCATTTCTCTCCTTTAACTATAAGGGGATCTAGAGGTAAGTGTCTAACATAGTTAGCCCCAGTGTTTTCCTCTCTAGAGATGGTTTCCTGCACTGGGAAGGTCTCATAGTCCATGAATCAAACTGTCATGATCTGAGGGAATCTGTCTCTTGAAGAAGAAAACCTGTGAGGCTGGAGTACTATCGTTAGTATTTAAAAGAAAAACAAGCAAATACGTAGTTATAGCCCCACTTTATTTCTTGGGCCACAGAGTGGTTCTGAAGAATCTTATTTATACCTTCCAGAAGACTGAACATGGGCCCTCCAAATTACCAAACAGTTTGATCACCTGTTAAGACTGTTAAGCATGAATTCATACTAAATGGCACTATGGCAGAGTCTATTTTTTTTCCAGCAAAGTCTCAGGGGACACTTGTAGCAGTTCAAGAGCTCCTGTTGTGTAAAACTTGACTGTGGTAGTGTCTTCCCTGCCTTAGGATGAGATGAATTGTGCCCTGAATTTCGATTGCTATATCTGACCAACTCTCCATTCACTACACCATGAAACCAGTGTGACTTTCCAAATGTAAGTGCCTACATTAGACACCAGCAACCCTTCGAATGTACTCCACTTCTTAACTGCAGACCTTCCCCAACATAGTTACTCCTGGATCTTCCTCATGTCTTTCTTTTCCCTGAAGAA
The DNA here is from genome assembly GCA_013400135.1 of Rhinoptilus africanus. Lineage (NCBI taxonomy): Eukaryota > Metazoa > Chordata > Aves > Charadriiformes > Glareolidae > Rhinoptilus > Rhinoptilus africanus. Next base: position 518,729 of record VXBO01001523.1, on the reverse strand, counting down.
GAGCTTGCCTCTAGGATTTAGTCAACATTTTTAAAGCATTGCTCAGGCTTTTTTAGTTCTTTTCCACTGTTTCAAATATTTAACTCCGATCAGAACTAGACCAAGACTATGTTGACATCAATGTGTGTCACTGTCACTGTTCCACCCCCCTTAGAAATAATCTCAGTGTTGCAATGGTTGATTCACTCCCATGGTCCCTTCTTAGATGTAGGCCACCTCACTTGGCAAGAAAGGGTTTATTCAGCAATTTACTCAAGGTCACACAGGAAATTGTGAGCAGAAACAGGAGAAGGACCTGGGAGAGCTACCTGTCAATTATCCTGACCATCTAAGTGACATTAATGTGAAACATGGGGATATGTTTTGTACCAAGCAAGCAACAGAGATGCTGTGCCATGCTGGAGGAGGCATTTCCCAGCCCAGCTGTCCCGCTGGTATGTTCCAGATGTAAAGTCCATCCTTAAGCATTGGCCTCCATCACAGGTGACCATCTGTATTTGGTTCCCAGCCCAGACACTGTCAAAGCGTTGCCTCAGTGTTGGCAGTTGAACGAGAAATCTGTGACTTGCCCCTAAAACCGATGCTCATTAACAGGTTTCAATGCGATCATCTACCCACGATTCCAGCAGCATCTCTTGTTTGATAAGCGTCCTCAAAAAGGGATTATTTTTATTCTCTATGGCTTCACTTAAGCTGTCCCAAGCTGCAGGAGCAGGGGAGTCTTCCCAATTAGGAAGACCTGACCAGATGTTCATCCTCCCTGATCCCCAGGGGTTGATTATTGCTCACCTGACTTTGAATTTTCTCTCTCTAGGATTGGCTTTGTCCATCTCTTACTAACCATATGTTTAATTATATTCATGAAAATGACAGGGAACATATATTGCCTTGTTCAAAAGCTTTGGTATTCACACAGAGAAAATCTCTCCCTTCATTATTGCTCCTCTTGGAGCGTCTTAATGTGCTTCACAATGAATCGAGAGCCACAGTGTATTTGCATGGCTAAAAAGGATTATTACCTCTATTTTCCAGATGACAAACTTTGGCACAGAGAAGTTAAGTAGCCAGTATGAGGTCTCCCAGCAGCAGTCACAAATGAGACCCAAAATGGTCACCATAAACTATTTTGTAAAAGTCCCCAGAAAACTCCCTTTTTAAAGAGCCATGCAGGGCGTCTCCGTCAACTCCTATGAGTCTCACTGCATTGAAATAAATAAATATGTGACATATACAGCTTTGGGAGGGCAACAGCGAGGTGGAAAACAGTTGATCACAGGGATGAGAAACACTGATCATCTGTATGACTGATGTCAGTTGTTGTGTTTCCACCCTCAGCTCGGTAAAACTGAGATGAGCTTGATGATGTGCTGTTTATCAGGCAACAGCATTGAGGTGTGTAAATTACTGAAAGGAAAGTAAAGAGGGAGAGAATAAATCAGCGGTGAGAGGAGGAGAAGCTCCCTCGGATGTAATCACTAGGTCCATTTTTCACAGGTTCCGGAAAGGACGTGCAGGAGTATACTAAGTTGTATAGATATCAAAGCCTCAAAGTCCAGTCATACTAGAATCCATATCACGTTGTTTGTTTTGGTTTTTTTCTACTACATAAAGGTATGTTTTAGCCACCAGCATGTTAGCATATGCTGAGGACTGTGCTCAATTTAACAAAGTATGTCATGTAGGGAAGGTGTTACATATATGAACTCACACGAGTATCTAGGGTTCATACGGTCTGTGCAAAAACAGAAGAGGCAAACTTTCCTAAAGGGTTTTGATTATGAGAGGTTTCTCGCTGTCCATAAAGATCTCCATGTTACTCTTCTACTTCTCCAAGTTACTCTTGATGGGGATATAATATCAAGAAGGGTCCTTGATGTTTATGGGACCTACAGAAGGCAGATGGTGATGCAAACTCCTAGGAGATCTCTGCCAGCTCTTCAGCATTGGTGTGCCCTCCCAACCCAGCCCGGGAGGACAAGCTGGTGAGGTTCAAGCACCACTTACCATCACTTTGTGCCGTCCAATGAGGTTTGGGGACTCGCACAGCAGCTGTACGTCTGATACGGTCACTGCACAGGGCTTCTCGCCAACCAAAACGGTGTAGTTCAGCTTGGCATTCCCTCCCGCCACTGGTGGGATCAGGTTCTTGCCCTGGATAGAAAGGAATATCATACCCCCCCCAAAAAAAATGAAACAAATCAGGAAAGAGTTTGCCTTCCACCTCTTGTTTGCTCCTGTGACACAAGTGTTAACATTGCACTTGACACTTGTGGTTCACCATTTGCTAACACAGAGAGGAAAAGCCAGTTTCGAAAGCCATGCAGAGGACAGCATGGATGGCTACAGATTGCCGTCAGTCAAAACAGCCCGTCCTGCTCCCCTCTCACTGGAACTAAAGGAGAAACATCGCATATAAGTCTTGTACAAACAGGCCCTCACAAAACATATTCAGGCAAGTAAACCAGACCCATTTCCAAACATATAAGAAGGTATTCCACAAATCATTCACTTGCACATGCACCACATACTGATATGGAAATGCTTGATCATAAAATCCCTGTCCAGATTACAGAAACGACAAAAGAAAGGTGTAGGTTTTAACCAGGGGCAAGAGGAAGGCCTTGAAAACCCAAGAAAGAAATAGGCTTGGGTATTTAATTGCCAGCCCTGCTGCAGTGGTAGAAAATGTTCTTCTCTGGTGAACAAAAGAGGGTACAAATTTATGCTGTACACAAGTAGCTGCAGCAGGAGTTTATATGTTTTAGTTGTGGGTATTGGCAGATCCTGAGCAGTGATTTGTGTCTGTAGATGGTGACTCTGATATGATGCAATACGTTAGGTGCAGTGAGAGAAGGAAATTTCTGGAATGCAATTGGGATGCCACTGTGATTTGGGGGCTGCTGGCAGACACAGAGAGGCAATAAGCAGGGTGTGATTGCCCTTCCTCATCCAGGCCTTGGTGCCCCATCTCACCTTCAGTATGATGGGACTTCCCGGCTTCAGCTCCAGAATCCCTGAGGGATTGAAAACCTCAAAAATAGGATTTGGGTAGTAGGTGAAGTTGGTTTTGTTGAGGATGAGCAGGGACTGCACGTTGTCAAGAATGAAGCCAAATTCCTCTGGACGCTCAGCAAGCTCAGATTGGTGATTGGGGTCAACAGCCAGCGCTGGAGCCTGGCAGGTCATCTCTGTGCTGTTCTGCACCTCGCAGTTCTGGAGAAAGAAAGCCAACACAAGGAGAGTTTATGGAAAATTCATCCAGCCTCCTGATGGGCAGATACCTGCCAGTGAAATGCTAGCCTATATACTACCGGAGGACAGGGAGGACCAGACCTCCTTGGTTATCATCAGACAGACTGGTGCTCCACTGCTTAAAAGCATTCCCCATACCCATCACACAATCAAGATTGGGAAGGGATTAGGAAAGCTTTGCTGGGGCAGATACGTGGAGCAGTTTGCACTGCAACTGGGCATCCTGTCCCTCATCTCTGAGGGAGCTCAGCCTCTGAGGTTGCCAGTGTCAGCATCTTCCCCTAAACTCATTTTCTTCTAGAAATAGAAATGTCTTCCTTTTTTTTTTTT
>VXBO01001523.1:440724-509716 GCA_013400135.1 Rhinoptilus africanus | reverse complement strand
AAAAAAAAAAAAAGACAAAGCAGTTGTGATTGCTGAAGACACAAAATCACCCCAAAACCCTCTCTGGCTTGCAATTCAAGGAAATGCAACTCCTGCTTGCCTGTGCATGAAAACCACCAGCCATTGCCTTTTGCATTTGCAGGTGAATTCGTGGTCACAGCCACTTCTTGCCCAGGTCGGATCAGAGCCTGGAGACACCGCTGCTGCCCAGCAAAAACAACAGAGGTGCCAAGCCTACGAACTTTCTTAATTTAACCTCTTATTGTCCCCAATCCCCTGAGCATAATTTTCTAGCTACAGAGTCAGATAATTGCTGGATGTAACTCAAATCAAACCCACATCAAAAGTATTAATGGAGCCTCATAAAATTCTAGTTACCTGCCAGCCCAGCGTGAGGTGGGTTTTTTTTGGCTATGGGAGTAAATTAGCAGTAATCTTTTCTTTATTGTCTTGGAAAATGGCACTTGAGAAGGTTTTAAGCCAGGCTCAGTACATTCATTTGCTAATTTTGCAAAGCTGGTTTAGTAGCAATCATCTATCCCTCAAAACAGCTTAGCCCCACAGCCAGGAGTGATGAATCAGAGAAGCACAGTGGATTTGCTGTAATGAATCATACCACGTAACAAATATACTGAGGAACAGCCTCCTCCATCTATCTTCAGATCCACGTGTCTTGATTAACTTATTTCTTGCTTGATTCTCAGGGCTGGAGCTGGCTGCGCTTTCATCCAGCTCTGTGTGGAAGCCTTACTCTAACACTTGTCTCCATTATGAGCTGCTGGATGGAGCTCCACAGCAAAGAGTTATAGTGCTTAAAACTGTCCCCAGCACCCTGAACCACAGAGGTAATCCTGGATTTTGAATCTTCTCTCTCTGTACCCTCCTCCAAGGTTATGCACCTTGGGAGTGATTCCAAAATGTACAACTAAGAGGTGATAGGACAAGAGGAAACAGCCTCAAGTTGCACCAGGGGAGGTTTAGATTGGATATTAGGAAAAAAAAAATTACACTGAAAGGGTTATTAATCATTAGAAGAGGCTGCCCAGGGAAGCGGTTGGGGTACCATCCCTGGAGGTATTTAAAAGGTGGGTAGACGTAGCGCTTAGAGATATGGTTTAGTGATGGTTTTTGTCAGAGTTAAGTTGATGGTTGGACTCGGTGATCTGAAAGGTCCCTTCCAACCTCGGTGATTTTATGATTGTATGATTCTATAAGAAAAAGGATGAAAGAGGGTAGATCTGGTTAAATTTAGCCACCTGTTAATGCTCAAGTGGACGTTTTCTGATTTCAGAGACACTGAAGAAAGCAAAGGGTAGAGGTTGCCCCTAAATGATGAGACTGGCAGAGTCCCAGTCATCCACCCTAACAGTTACATACCCTACAAGTAAACTGGTGTCTACTACACAAGCACCATTTCTTAATTTTCTTTATGCTGGAAGGTGGGATGGGAGATCCAAGGCAGCAAGCAACGGGATGCAGAGTCTCTGCACCCTCAGGCTGGGCAAAGCTTTGCCAGTACACCTGAAACATCTCCTTGGCTGCTTCTTCATCTCTTGCCGGCAGCTTCAGCAGAGAAACCAAAGAGCAAATGGGCTCCGGAGAACTTCTCCTCTCACCTCCCAGCCAGACCTGAGGCCAGGCGGAGGAAAATCCCTGTGCTGCAACTTTCCTGGGGATAATAGGGAAATTCACTCTCCCAGGATGTCAATCTTGCACCTTTTAACCAGCACTGAACTCACTTTAATAAGGAAGGGAGTAAAGCGATTTCTCATTTCACTGATAACCTGAACTCTGACTGAAAATAAAAACCCCAAATGGAAAATCCAGACACTAAAGCTTCAAGCCCAATGTGCAAAGATTCAATCCGGCTAAATCAGTAAATTCCCTCACGGTAATTAAAGGCACTAATTGATTTGTGAAAACATCTTCTGGATGGGAGCTGAACTGGGGGGATTTTCAAGCCCTGCTCCTAAATCCCCAGATACTCCAATCAGTCCGGTTTGACAGGGAAGCAGAGAGCTGCCGACAATGAATGAGGGGAGACTAAGATTTCTTATTTTGTATCTTTTCAAGGAAATACCAGTGCATTTAATGACCAATTTCTCTCTTCCCGAGGCCATTTCTGCAGGCTTCTGAGAGCATTTGGGTATCGCTTTGATGCCTTCCACAACCAGGGCAAATGTTCCTCTCTGACACCTTCATGTGAAACCCCTGAATTCACCAAAGCAGCATCAATGGGGTGAAGAGAAAAAGGGATGCCTAACGAGGAGGAAGGCTGTTTGATAGGGCAGGGACCAGGGCTCCTTTTGTATTTCGTCTCAGGAGACAGCCCTTGGGCTTTGAGGCACGACAGCGAAACAAGCAAAGCTTAGTCCTAAGCCAGCAAGTCCATGAAGGCTGTGGGAAAGGAAGGGAATTGCTGCTTTCAACCCCAAGGGAAATTCATTCCTCTAAGCACAGCTCTGACATTTATGCCTGGGTTTAAGAGATCAATGACTGATCCTGCTGCCATGCAAAGTTGGGGACCCAGCCCAATGAGGCCTGAAAGACAGTCAGAAAGACCAGAAGCACTAGGAATTGCACCTTTTAAGGATATAACTGTGTAGTTTAACCAGCCCCAGTGGTCTGTAATACTGTTCAGACAGGGAGCATCCCGGTACTGGAGATAAACCCTGGGCTGCAGTAAAGAGGGGAAAAGCTTCAACACTAGGTTGGAGATTTGCTGTACCTACCTTTGTAATTAAAAGTATGAAGACTCCAAGGCAAGCTTCTGGTGAGCATTGGCAGATGGATTTTGCTGCATTAGGCCAAGAAGATTGTGCTAGTGAAGGCGGGGTGCAGGATCATTTAGGTTTGGACTACATGAAGTGTGTTTAGAGAAAGGACCCTGCTCCTGCCCATCCCTCAGTAGACTCCATGGAAATGTTATCCTGGGGCACACATGAGCACAGACACACAGGGAGCATCCAAGGTGTTATGAATGCACAATGCACTGCTGGCCTTTTACTCTTCCCAGGAGGCAAGTCCACCAGCCCTCATGCTCTTGGGCTCTGGGAAGTAGCTGTGCCCAAATCTATATGAACATAATGCTTGGAAAGCACTTTTCTCTATCAAGGACCAATACGAACACCCCAGCGCCGCATTGGAATACCGTGGGAGGTGGCAGGGGGTGTCCACGGGATGCTTACCTGAAGATGCTCCACTCAGGCTCAATCCTCAGGATGGTTGGATCCTCTACGTATTCATATTGCAACTCCTGGTGTATCTTGGCCTTGTCCACTCTCACAGACACCTTCACTTTCTCAAAGCCTTCATCCGAGGCAGTGGTGTTACAGACAATGTGCTTGGTGGACCTCCTGTGAGCAGAAGCAAATAAATACGAACCAGGCGCTACCAGCAGCAAACCAAATGGTGCCATAAAGAGCCCAGCTACTTACTCTTATGTTCTGCCACCTCAACCTATGCTCTGTGAAGCGGTGAAAACCCTGCCACAGGAATATGCTGTGAATAGCGTGACACCTTTATCTGAGGAAATGACATTGCCTTTTCACTACTTTAAATAAAACCACAAGAGCCATCATTTCTCAGGTCTCAGAGAGAAAACTGAACCCCAAGGGAAGTCCAAACCAGACTTCTCTCCAAAAGTATTTCTGTGGGATTAACTACTTGATGGATGTTTCCTTCCTGCCTGCAGACATATGCAGCAGCAGCTCATAAAAAGAGGTGTTTGCACCTCAGCTTTCCAATCTGGGATAATAAAGTTTACGCTGCATTAGGGCTGTACGCCTTGTTTAAGTGCAGTTTGAAACGTGCCTGGGACCTTTGCATGGGAGGTGCTAATGTAGCGGGAGGCATTTTATGATTACACTCAAAGAGAATTCTGCTTAAACCTTTCCTTTTGGGCAGCTCAAAACCAGCTCCAGGTCTGAATTTTCCAGTGGCCCTAACCTTCCATAAAGAGCCAAAAAGCCGGGCTCCAAACACCCTCAGCCTCATCTTATACCCCTAGAAAGGATAAAGCAGGGTGCATCCTTCCCTCGCAGGGTGGCTCTCACCTTCACTGACCGCAACATCCTGAAAGACCACGCTTCATCCCCCCTCAAACTCCTCAGTCTCTTCGGTAACCAACCCCAAGCAGCTGTGGTTCCCACTTGTCTTTTTTAATCACAAGCTGTGACTTCACCCTCCTGAATTATAGATGCTGGATCACACCACAGTCATGACAGGCAGCTAAACAGGTTCCCCACAGCCAGGAGAGGGAAGGGCATTGCCCCAAGGCAGTGGTCTCTGGTCTCCTGTGAATGGGCCCTGCTTCTGCCAAGGACAGGCTGGGAGAAATGTGCCAACTTCATCTTCAGCCTCCATCGATACTGGCAGCAAAACGTGTTGCACTGGGGAGTTTTGAGCCGCAGGAGCCCCTGGGAACGGGATTCAGGCTCATTCTCACAGGGATCAGGGAACATTCAGCAGGTAACACTGACATTAAGCCTCTCTGAACTGCAATTGAACAGGAGCCAACCCAGAGCTGAAATGTTGCAAATCATCCATTTCTTAGCACTACAGGACTATTTTGGGATAAAAAGCGAGGTGGTTTAATACTTAGAACTGATGTTGTCAGATATTATTTGTCGCCTCTGCTAAAGTAGGGACATGAAAATGAATCTTTTAAATGATGTGCTCCCAGAGCAAGTAGCATAGCATAGGACCGTGGAGAATTGTAGTGAAATTTGACAAGCGGCCATAGAAAAAAGAACATCAAATACCAATCAAAACAAATAAATCCTATTCTCCCACCCCAAAACACGCACACTGAGGTCGCGTACAGTGCAGAATGAAAAAATCCCCTTGGTGAATAGACATGGCCACAAGCAAACAGGGCACTTGAGGGACAGGGTGTCTGGGCTGCAGAAGAAGTCTCTTGACTATAATTGCTCATAGATTTCAGACTTGGGCATGTACAGTAGGAAGGACTCATCTGTACCTGTAGAAGAGGCAGGGCTGTCGCCCAAAGGTCACGATGACATTGCTGCCGGCATTGAGGTTGTTGCCTGTAATTGTCACCTGGGTGCCACCCGACACTGGTCCCCGCTTCGGCTTGAGATCAGAGAGTGTCAGAGTCTGTGAAAGCAAAGAGTCATGTTGAAAACACAGCAGAGGAGCGGAGGTACCTTCTCTCTCTCTTTTTAGTGCTGGAGAGAGGTAGGTGCCCCCAGGGCTTAATGACACGCTAGCTGTACTCCAGAAGATGACCATATCTTCAGGTCAACAGAAGAGCCTAGAATGACACCAGTCCTACCATAGACACCCTGTTTGAATGACAAGTTTGGTGGGATGAATTCGGACCTAACCCCAAGTCTAGTCTCCTCACTTTTGCAAAATCTGGCCTGCCCTTGTACCCACTCAGAAATACTCTTCCAAAGGCAATTCCACATCTGGAGCAGCTGGAGCCATGATCTCCACTCATTTGAAATGGCTCAGGTGTCTATTTGCCATCGTGCAACACCACCTCTGCAAGAAAACCTGAGTCTTGAACTGACTCCAGACTGTGGAGCTCACGAGTGATGAAAATAATTGGATCCTGAAAAGATTACTCTAAACCCTGTTGATTTGACAAGGGAATAGGACCTGACGTGTAGCTCCAGAGAGATGCCTAAAACCTCCCCCTGTGCTCATGGGCTTGTTCCCTGGGAAGGAGGAGAGATGTGGTTCAGCAGAGCATCTGAGCTCCTGTCTTGCCTCTCCTACATGCCCAAGGTATGACCTCAAATCTTTCTCTTTTTATCAGACTTGGGTGCTGAGACAGTCTAGTACTGCACGAGTGTCCTGCACCAATACAGCACAGCGGTGCTTATGGTGAGATGTACTCTGAAATATTACAGCCACAAAAGGAGCACATGAACACCTTCTTCCCTTTTCTTCTGATTTTCTGAGTCTCTTTTCCTAACATAACACAGTGCTGTGTTAATATATCAAAAAGGGGCACAATTCCTTTAGGGGCTCGAATCTCAAACCTCTTTTTCTTGTTCTCCTGCTCTCCCTTATTCCCAAAATCAAGATAAAATACTTGCACTCTGAAGGCACAGATCACCCTGTTACCACAATGCAGAGAGGAGACATCCATTTTCAGGGAGAAATTTGGAGTTACAGTTTATTCTTTCATTTGCATTTTAATAGAAAAACTTTCCACTCAGTCCCAAGTGAAAAGCTACTATATGCATTTAAATGAAGATTATATTTTCCCCCTCTCTTTAAGAATGATGACACAAATGCTTGAAGCTCTCCTCAGCTCTTCTGAACAAGCAGGTACATCACGCAGGCACCTTATTGAGTTTTAGAGACCATTAATCCGTGTTTATAAAACCACCTGACACACATCACAGCTCCCTCTTTCACACACATGCAGTCCTCTCTCTCCCTGTCCCCCTCTGGCTAATAATTTTGAAAAACAGCGGCAAGGTTTCCACTTTGCTTTTGTTCAAAATGAAGCTACCGCTTGGAGAAAGAGCTGAACGTGAAAATAAGATGGATGGCTCTGTAGAAAAATCTATTGTCAGAGCTGGACACTTCTTGTGTTTAAACTCGACTGGTTTCGACAGGATAGTTTGGAAACTGTTTTGTCTCAAGAAGTCCCTCACCTGTTAATCGCTAAAGGTTGGGAGGATATGTAAGAAGAAAGAAGAAATTAAGCAACAATAAATGCTGTTTCTTATATTTTTTATGGGGGGGATACTCTTTAACAGATATTATTGGAATAAAAAATGCAAGAAGAGTATGTAGATACAAAAGATGCACTTCAGTTCATACTGCTCCTTCATTTTTAAGGCACCGCTTCATGATGTGATGGTAACTCCTCTTTAATCCGTTATTGACGGCCACCCAAACCAGTGCAAATTACTGCTGGCCATGATGACTGCTGCTGGGAGGTGACCTCCCATGTGGGAGAAAATGGGTTGAGAATGGCTAACTTGGTGCACAACAACACTGGTAGGTGCTTTACAAGCAGTTGATGCTTTACAAACCAGAATTTAACTTGAGTTAAACACCCAAAGCCCTTGCCCAACCTCTCGATGGGTAGATAAACTGCCCAAGCCCTTCTGAGGATCCTCGCAGACCAGAACTGCACCAGCAATACTCTTTGGCAAAGCTTTGCCCTGTCTCATGCCGATCTTACAAAAGGGTTTGTGTCTACGTTTTCAAAGTTGCGATAATCCATTATTAATTATTCACAGTGGCCTTCATAAATATTGCACAGCATGTTTGCAGTGAAACTCAGCCTCCAGTCTGTTTACCATTTCCTCGCTGGCAAAAGGTGATGGAAAACGCCAGGGGGCCTAGTGGATCCGAAAGAAGCTGAAGCGGACAGTGACAATGAGGGAAAGAGGCCAGAAAGTCTTCTGTACCCTCCTAGGGACTTGCCTAATTTCCTCTGCCCCTCAACACTTTGCTTTCCGGCAGTGCCTCCTCCACACAAGTGGTCCACAGAGAAGCTGTCGTCAGAGCTGTGTCTAAACTGACCTCGTGGTACATGTCAAGATCTTGGTTCCCACTTCATTCCTCCTGGGAACAGGGACAGAGCACGAAGTGACTCAGACACAGCTTGAGCACCTGGGTTTCCTTTCTACAGGTTGAACAGTAGCAGCAGGAGGGGAAAGATGGAATGGCGACCTGTTGCAAATGTTCTCCTGGGACAAGGATTTTAGAAGCAGACCCAGAAGAAGGGCAGTCAGAGTAGCCCACATCACCTGCACTGAGCCATAATACCCTCATCCAAAGCCAGAACAAAGGCAAACTTGCTTCAGCATCTGAACTGAAGAGTGAAGGGTATTTTTTTTTTTTTGATTGAAAGGCCATGGCAATAATCACAGCAACAAAGTGAAGAACTTAAAAAAAATAATATTATTTTCATTTAGATCATCATAAATTTAATTCCAGCCTGCAACCAAGTGCTTTGTTTCCCTTTTGGCTTATTGAACTCGCTAAAGCAATTTGCATTTTTGATCACAGATGAGCTTAAAACAAACTAACAGCATTTTGAATTTAAAAGTTCTGATTATAAATGTGGAGAAGAACCGTTCTAGCATCTCTAAACTAAGCTACCTCCTTTTCAAAACACTGAAATTAAACACTCTGTTGAGTTCAAAATACCTCTTCCAGTTCTCGCAGGAGAGGGTAAGACTGAAGCTATTGGCCAAATTTGAACGTGTTTTGCTTCAAACCTTTTGAAAAGCAGTTTTCCAGAGGATTTACTAGGCGTCAGAATGCAACAGTTATCTCCCATGCGATGCCCTTCCTTAAGTTTTCAAACATCTTCCTTCCCTTAAAGCTGCCACCCACTGTTGCAGGATGCCAAGGCATGTTGTGATGCTTGCAATAACAGCTCTACCCTCCTGGCAGAAGTGTCGGAGGAAGCCAAGCCGTGCCAACAAACACAGCTCCCCCTGTGAAAGCAATGGACACAGGAGAGGGCATGTGATGGGCAGGCTGGAGAGAGTCTGTATTTTTTTTCTGTCTAGCACAAAGGTATCGAGGTATTCAGCAGAGAAAACCCTGTTGACTTCACGCTCGTGCACGGCTACGATAGCTGGCAGCCGGAAAGCCAGCAAGCGGAGGGAAAAGCTGTCACAGACGGACACGCATGATCAAAATCGGACAGTAATTCCAAGAGTAGCAAAGGTGATACGCTGAAGTGTAATGTCCTGGAAAAAGCCCTTCTGTCTGCCTAGTGGGGGTTATCTCTCAAGGTGTTTCTTTGCCTCCACCCCTGTAGCACCTGAGTGACATCAGAAAATACAGAGAACAGAGAATTTTCTGTAGCTCATGGGGGAAATCTAAGATATTTGCTTTCATTACCAGTTCCCTTTACCATAAAAAAAATGCCCGGGCATGTAAATAATTTCAGAAAAGACCCATTCCCTTGCAGGAGTTGAGAGTTTTTGATGGGAACAAAGAGACCCTCTCATCTCAAACCTTCAGAGATCTGCACAGATCAAAGCCAGGCAATGCTTGTATGTCCCCAGCAAGGGGCCTTAGAGGAATAAGCGGATCTCTCGGACAAGGAGCGTCGGGAGAAAGGGGGAGAGTGGAGCAAAAAACCAAGTCGAGTGTGCAACGTATGCTGGGCTCTGCACAACTCTTCCTTGGCCAAGTGACATTCTCAGGCTGAACTTGCACCATCAGTAGTGCAGAATCAGGCCCAGAGCCCCTCTGACTGATTCTCAAGCAGATGTCCCAGATAGACGGTGTAGCAAGGCAATGTGCCAACCTCAGCAGTCTCTCTAAAAAGAGGAGTGTGGCTGCTCACTGAGTGCCATCAGCAAACATTGCTGACTCCAGGCAGCCTGCTAAGGGTGGCCTCTCAAAATAGGAATCCCTTTTCTCTTCTTCTTTGGACATATCTCACATTTGGGGCTGGAGATGCAGGAAACTCCCTGTTTCAGGGGTACTGCCTGCCGCAAGGAAGTGAGTGGAAGTTGTGCAAGAGATCCCACCACTCACCATCCCTAGGGACTTTTGACATTATCACCAGATTCCTCATGGCTAAGTCCGTCTTTCCAAACCATCTATCCATCCCACTGCCAGACACATGATGAGGAGTGGCAGGAGGAAGATATATAAAACAAACCAGGGTGTTGGTATTTATGGCATCCAATCCCACGGAGAGTTGTGCAGTCAAGAGGACTTACGTCTGGCCTGTATCTGAGTCTTGAGAGAGACCTGGGCTGACCTGAGGGTGACGACCCAAGAGCTGCTGGGCTGTGCCAACCACAACTCCGAGAGCAGACATTTTCTGTCCTGAACCTATCCCTCCATGCATGAGTATTGCGGTGAGATCCCACCCTTACTCATGTGTGCAGGCGTCAGTTCAAGCTTGCTTAAGCCACGGAGCATCCAAAACAGAGACTGAGCCCCAGTCATACACTACAGCTCACCTGCAGCCTGGCTGGTGAAATGGTCCCTCCTGATCTAGTGCTTCTGGGGTGCAGCACTGCTTCTCCTCGACACCCAGAAGACCACCCAAAGCAAACATCCTTTGAATGCTACATCTTGTAGAAACACCTGCCACTGCTATGGTGACTGCCTGTGGCCCAATAAATGGGAATTTTTGTCCTTGCTAGCAGGAGTACATGGACTTTGCGCTGACCCAACACCTCCAGGCTTGCTGTGCCCTGAGCTGGGTGTCCCTCTGATCACAAGTGTCCCCTGGCCAAGGGCTCGTGCCCGACCTGCCTGAGCTCAGCGCTGGGGACACCCCGCACGGCCAAGGGCTGCCGCCCCGGGCAGGCACTGCCCAGCAAACACCAGCCCTTTGTGTGCCCAGGCTGGGCGCTGGGCAGCTCTGCCGCTGGGGCTGGGGAGCAGGGAGAAGGGAGCAGGCGGTGGGGAGAGGGGGGTGAAAATACCCCCAGGTGGTCCCAAGAGTGAGAAGGAAGAAACCACACCATGGACATCACCCTTCTCCTGCTGAAGAGCTCAGGGTGGTAATGACTAGTGGCAACCCCAATGTTTCTGCTGTAGGACACTGTTGCCTTCAACTGTAGAGCCTGGAATGGTACTGGTAGAGTGACCATCACACCCAGGAAAAGTAAGATACCAGGAAAGTTTTTCTCCCTTTTTCTTTTTTTTTTTTTTCCTTTTTCTTTTTTCTTTCCTGTATAGCGTTTTTAACTATTAATGAGGATTTTCTGTACTAATTTGGACCATAGCTGTATGTAACTGAAACTGGACTAATAATTTGGACTATTATTAGATTGTTAAAACATTAATTAGGCAAGCTATTTTTGCTCATAACGAGATTTCGAAAGGAAATGGAAGGAACAAATTGGTGTGCTCAGGACAGCAGTGAAGACGGCAGAGTCCGAATATGGTCAAGGACAATGAGTAGATGCAGAAAAAGGAAGCAGGGCCCAAGGACCTGCAGAGCCAAGGAGAACTTCTCATGGGAGCTTACCATAAAGTAGTAGAGCTGTGAAGACCGGGCCATGAACTCTGGTTTGCACTCCGCCACACAGATTTCCACGAATCCGGCATGCTGGCTTGGCTTGGCTTCCCCCATCTCACATACTATTCTGTGGAGAAAATATGAACCAGAAGCAATGTTTGAGGCTTGGTTTGGTGGTCTGGGTAAGAAGGAACTGGAGCAACAGCCCTCACTGCTGGGAAATGGGCTGCAGACTTAGCCTATTGACTTCTTTCCAATACGGGATCCAAATTGTGGACTAAATTATTCTTTAAAGAGTGGTGGCTTTTGGCTGTTGGCGCTCAGTGGGGCAAATGCTCATCTGGTGTAAATCAACACAGCTACACTTCAAAATACAGACAAATACTGGGCTGAGGTCTGGCCCCAGGAGGACCTCTGTTCTCCAGCCTTGCATGGTGGGCAACTTCGCAGCTGTAAGGCTTAATGATTACTCGCGCAAGGGATAAGCGGTTTCTTGGGACTGCTGCCCCACAAACTGGAATTGAACACCCTTCCGGTGGCTGTTATGTGAAAGATGAAAGATAACTTTTGGGTATATACCACGAGGATTACTTAAATATGCAATATAAATACAGTAATAAATGGATTATTAACTCCTGAGCTGCGAAGAATGGCATCTTCCATTTCTCTCTTCCAAGGTTGGGTGGGACTCCTTAGAAGACCCTACAGGTAGCAATGAGGGTTATTAGGTGTGCTGTGGCCCACCGCCTGCCACACACCCAACTTACTGCTCTGCTGGGATGTACCCTTCCACCAGCGGTTTGCATTCCACTCCGGCCACTTTGACGTGAAACGCAATATCTCTGAATTCTAGCCCCAGATTCTCCCCACGGATGGTCACTTTGGTCCCTCCTTCACGAGGGCCTGTCACTGGATTGATCTGCAGAAACAAGCCAAGAAAAAGGAGAACAATCAAATCACCTGTGTAAAGATATCCGCATCCTCTCGGGTGAAAGAAGCAGCATATCAGGTCTCTTTTTGACCACTAGAGACCCAAATAATTATGAATGCTGAACAACCGAGGGAACAACTCCAGGCCTACTCCAGATATATCACTAGGACCAGTCCCTTGCAAATATATATCACACATATCAAGACCTCAGAGTATCCAAAATTCTGCCCAAAATCCCTTTTATTCTCTTTTATCCACGTCTGAAACATCCAGAGATGGGTAGAAGATGTTTTCTAGGTAGGAACAGGGGTTTCTGGTGGAGCAGCTGAGCTCTGAACTTTATATAGACATTAGTCATGGAAAGACAGGAGTGGGACATGGTGGAAAGAAATGGGAGACAGAACAAGAAAAGGACACGAGCGGCTTCAGTCAGTCACTTTAAATCCTCAAAGTACATGGAGCTTTTGATCTATTCTGGAGGTAGATATTGGTCATGCATCACAAACTCAGCTGAAAATGTTCACCTGAAAAAAAAAGAAAAAAAAAAAAGCTGGAGAGCTGGGGCCAGGGGAAGGGCAAACATGGGAGCATAGACGGATTATTTGTGGGTTGGAGAAGCCTTGACTGGGAAACCCCTGAGCCCCAGCTTGAGATGAGCGGCTATCCCAACAGTCCTGTTGGGTGTTGGCATGATGTTTGCATCCCAGTCTGGACCATCACCAGACCCTAGCAGGGATAGGATCTCTGTGTCTTCCTCAGCAGCGGCTGTTTTGGGCAGCAGAGGCAAAGCACCATCTGGACTCCAGAGCTCACCTCTCCCTTCCATTGCAGAGCTTCACCCTACACCCAGAGTTGTCCACCTGCAATATTTCTGGCCAATGCAAAGAGGGTGTGTGGGCAGGAAAGCACTCTGCATCACACCCATCACCCCTGTTCAGAGCTAGGTAAAAATTAGCTTTGGATTAGTCTCCTCAATATCGAAACAACACGGAAATCAAGGGTCTGGCCCTAAATTATCTCCATTCTGCCCTTCCAATTATTCCCTGAGCCCAAAATGCTTTGCCATACAACTGGATAGTTGAAAGGGTCTTCAAACGTTGCTTTCAATGGGTATTTCCTGCTGCCCATTCAGGACGCCATGATCTGCCATCTGCCAGCTCTGGCAAGGCTCTCTCCACAGAGAGGAAGGGGGAATTCCCTGTCTGAGGCCCATACCCGCCGGCCGACGGCTCTGCCAACTGGGAATCTAGGGCTGGCAGCTAGACCCTTGCATAGCAGTTGGACTGGCAGGGAAAACCGAGGCAGTAGCACAAGCAGGGCAGCTCTTGACTGCTTCCCAGCACTGAGTCTGGCACCAGGGTTAGCCTAATTTCCACCCAGAGGCCAATTTTTAGAAGGTCCATCTTTAATAAATGGTGAGAGATGCTGGCAAATCTAGGGGATATTTTATTTTAGGACATTTAATTTCAGGTTCTGGGAACCACCGCCTGAATGAGTGTGTCTTTGCTTGGACTCTACAGAAAGGTTAATAATTTAATAGTACAGATGAGCACAGACAAGCGCTTGGACCTGTAGAGTTGTGTAGTGTAGACAACACCCCTGCAATGGCCTGGTCTCGGGTCCAAATACCACTTAAGCCAACAAAATCAGAATTGTAGCAGGCTTATTCCTGCTCCAAAAGTCAAGAAGATAGTTAAATCCTAAAAAGAAAATAGTACAACATTCATAAATCTGACAGGTGAAATGATTATTTGGGTTGGCTAGAGTTTCGACCTTTGGATAAGATAGATAGACAGGTAGAAAATGGATAAAAAGAGAAAGTAAGAGAGAGGCATTTGTGGTTATTTTCCAGGAAAGGAAGGAAGTATCTTGAAAAATCAGAATGAAAATGGAATTTCTATTCCAGGAGAAACTAATATAATACTGATGGTCTCAGCTGGAGGCTCAACACTGAAAACTTGAACTATTCTCCAAAAATGTCAATTCCAAAATATTTTTATTCTGAATGATTAATAAATATCTATTCGGTTTGAAATACTCATTTTGCTGACGTCAGTTAATCTTCTCCTGATAAAACACTTTCTATGACTGATGCTGGGAGGCTAGAATATATCACCATGCCAAATGCAAACTACTCAAAATGGAGACAGAAACACAAGCTAAAATTCTCAGCTTTTATTTTATTTCCTTACATTTTAGACTTACTTTGTAAGAGAACTACTTTCCCCACCGATTATCTCGGTTCTGTCTTGTGGTATTAAACTTGCCACCAGAAGGTTTTCACTTGTTCTAATAAGTTAGGTGTCTAGTAAGGTAGGTTTGTGCTTAATTAAGGCTCACCTATGCTTGAAAGAGCTTGCTAGCATTGGCAGTACATCTCATAGCAGGTCAAAAGAGGACTTTTTTTCTCGCATGACTAATGTCATTGCCCTGCATAAAAGAAGGTGTAGTGGTGAAAAGGAACATCTTGCTAGAAAAGGCCTTTTCTTTAGAACTAGGGGTGAGTTTCACTGAAGAAGTCACAAAATATCTTGGTGGAAACATTATCATCCTCCTTCCATCTCGGTCTAAATGACAAGATTTTAAAATATTGTTGCTATGACTCAAAAAGCATCAAGAAAAAACATTCCGGAGTGAAGCCAGCTCAGCTCCTCTACACCCCACCCTGTGCCGTTTTTAAATTGTAAAAGCCACCTTCAAAATCCACTTATTTCCTTAAAAGAGGAGGGTCTGGGATTCTCCCAGGAGCATGTGGGAGATTTTTTAACCCCAGTTCATTGCGCTCCCATAGACGCGTACAAGAAGAAGGTGTTACCGCGCTGTTTTCACAGCGACAGAGAAGGAGCCTGTTTCTATCAGAGGTGCAAAAATGTGGAACGAGACCTGTCAGTTTTGGAGAGGAAAATGCAGGCAGGGAAACAAAAGCTGCCAGGACGCCTCAGCTTTCTCTTGAAGACCCAGAGCCGCGACGCCACATCGCAATTCACGCCCTGCGCTCACATCAGCCTAATGCTGCAGCTTGTCACTCTTCAAGGCGGTTTTGTGGCTCAGTGGGTCTGTAAGTCCTTTAATTTCACTGAGCAGCGATATAAATGCAAGAGCTGGGAAGTAAGTAGAGGTTATGGGAAGCTGGGTGCTGGGTGCGTGTGTGTGCACGCCTGTGCAAGCGTGAGTACACGTGTTCTTCCTCCTCCTTCGCCTGCAGAGATGCTGCCCTGGCTCCTTGCCACATGCTCTTACCAACCGCTCCAGACCTACCATTAGTGGCAATATACATCCAGTCGCTTGAGATTACTTCCGTGCTAATGGGTCAGGAAAAAAAGGCTTTCCAAGAGCTACTTATGATTGCGCCAGACAGTTGGAATATTTCATGAGCGAATATTGCAATGATCTCTTTGAGCTTTGGGAGCTGTTGGAGGAAATGCCAGCAGAAATAGAAGTATGTCCCCTGTGGAGGTGTAGGGTGGAAAGTGAGTGCTTTGCACTTCGTAAAGAGACTGTAGATGCAGGGCTGGGGTCAAAGTGTGGCAGAGAAATGCGGACGGACCTCAGCATGGAGAACAGAAGGTTCCTGGGAGACCTTAGAACAGCCTTCTAGTCCCTAAAGGGGGCTACAGGAAAGCTGGGGAGGGACTCTTTAGGAGGGAGGGGAGCGATAAGAAGAGGGGTAACAGTTTTAAACAGAAAGAGGGGAGATTTAGATGAGATATTAGGAAGAAATTCTTTGCTGTGAGGGTGGTGAGCCCCTGGCCCAGGTTGCCCAGAGAAGCTGTGGCTGCCCCATCCCTGGAGGGTTCAAGGCCAGGTTGGACGGGGCTCGGAGCAACCTGGGCTGGTGGGAGGTGTCCCTGCCCAGGGCAGGGGGGGGGAACTCGATGATCTTTAAGGTTCCTTCTAACTCTAACCATTCTGTGATTCTGTGACCTTCAGAGCATCATACTACTGAATGGTCAGGCCTTTCTGTTTTGGACTTCTGCTTTACTTGGTCATCCATCACTTTCCCAATAGCAAATTCTATGAATCTGTGCCAAATTTCTGACTCTTTCCTGAGGTCTGAGAATCTGACAAGATTCCAAAAAGGCTTCCCCCAGCTCCCAGTAATTGTCAAGGTCTTAAAGCTGAACTTTCAGATGTAGTTGCTCATTCTGGCTGTCTGGGTTCGGTTTCACAGCTTCAGGTAGTTCAAGTGGTCTCAAAATCATCAGGCCCAGATAAATCCAAGTTCAGTGGATACCTTTACCTTGGAAACATCAGAATGAGCCAGGACCTCCAGCAACCCAAATGCGTGAGTATGTCCTGGTTTGAGGTAAAACAGAACCAACTTTCTGTTCAGTAATTTTATTTTGTAGCTAGGCCTCTTCTAACTCTCTGGAATTAGCAGCACGTTGTGTCTGAAATGGTTCATTCAGAGCGATAAGACAGTTTGTGCCAAGGAATGGTGTGCAGCGAGGCTCTTGATTATACTTATTGCTATAACAACCAAGGTCAGCTCATTTTGTTATTTGCCCCGTTGGAGGGTGGGAAGCGGAGGGACGTAGAGGGGTCCCACCTGCGGGGAGGAGGGGACAGGACAGGGGACCAAAAATTGACCCACAGGGGTATTCCATCCCATCTGCCCCATGTTCAGTGTAAAAGCTGAGGGATCAAAGGGGCAACGCTCTTCCTTCAATGGCCGAAACCCAAGGACGACCCTGTCTGTTCATCTGCCTTTGATCCCAATCCATGAGTTCCTGACTCCAACTCTGGAACCCGGTTCCCACCCGTCGCTGAGTCCAGCCTGGGACTTCCCCAGTGTCTGCCGGTGACATCATCATGGGAACTTAGTACAGTTTTGTATATACTGTATCTATTTCATTATTTCTCTTTTTATCTTATTATTAATATTTCATTAAAGTACTTTAGTTTCTTCTAAACTCGTAAATCTCTTTATCTCCCCATCTCCTCCCTGCGCATGAAAGGATGAGGGGGAGCATCTGTCACACACCATTGGCTGATTTGGCCAAAAGCATGAGAGAGTATTTTGGGGACTGATGAATGACAGGAAGACAGATCAAAACACAGTTAAGAGGGGTTCTTTTCAATGGCATTTGGGAAAAACAGATTCTACCCAGCCTTTGATTTCACTAAACTTTCACAAATGGACATTGGTTTAGGGCTTGTTCATAACATCCACACTTTTTGATTCTTAACCAAACACAACTTAAAAAGGCTTTCTTGCTTTCTAGGAAAATAACTCACCTAATTTAAATAATTCATATTAAACCAGAACCGTGGAGGCTGGATTTTTCTCCTTTGCATTTCCCTTTATCTTCTCTGTCTCATTTTCCTCTTTACTTTTCTCATTTGCAAAATAAGGGCCTAGCCACCCCGAAAGGGTACTCATGTTAACTACGGCATGGTGAGCGGGAAATGCATAAGGCAGGAGGCAGTTGGTAAGGATGGAACCCTCATTTTCAAGGCTTAGAAACCGTTGCCTGCCCTAGGACCCTAAAAATAGTGCCCATCATTATGGCAAAGGCATTCCAAGACAGCAGGCAAAAATCACTTTAGACTGGAGGCCTGATTTCCCTCCCTTACCTTCTTTCCCTTCCACTGCTCCCTCTCTCTACGTTTTTTCTGTTGTGTTATCTCCCCTTTGCACCTTTGCCCCAGCTCTTACTTTGGCCCAGTCAACACGTTCAGTAGGAAACCTTCTAAATAAGACCTTTATGCTGCAGGTCTTTCCCCTCAACCTTGCCCTCATTCTCTCTTTCTCACTTAATAGGACAGTTCCAAGCTTCATTTAGTCCAGGCTTGGTCCTGTCTCCTCCTTGAGCCTTCAAAGGGGGAAAGCTGACAACAGTACAGGGCTTTGTTTGTTATATGGGCACTTCTTTTACCGTGCAAAGTCAGCCAGGCAAAAAGAAGAGTTTTTTGACTTTGCTGGAGTCAGTGGAGTCTTGTTTTTCTCTGGACATTGACTTTATCCATGTCATGCTGCCAGGAAGCACGAACTACAACCTGCTCTCTTGCTTGACCTCCTGTCAGCAAAGCTCAAAACAGTCTGGGATGACTCAACATCTCTTTCTCAACCAGGATGGTTTCAAGAGACAGTTGGGCTCCTTTCATTACCCTCATGCCATCCATGTGAGATGCCCCAGAGCATTTTGTCTCACTTTCAGCTGCTCCTAAAGGCTTCACTTTGCATCTGCCAGCAATACGTGAGCAGGTCTGATGCTCTGGGGTTCCTCAGACCACACTAGCATACTGTGTTTGTGCAACCGATTCATGTCCTGATTCATTGACTATGGTGGGAACTCTGACACCCTTCTCACCCCTGTGTTGCAGACACTTGAAGTTGTGCACCTACCTTTGAAGGCCACCATGGCCTCCCATCCACAAGGTTGCCTGGGGCTCTGCCTGACCCAGCAGGTCTCATCCCTGACCTTCCCCTCACCAACCCAAAGACAAATCAGGAAAATAAACAAAGGAAAGGGTATGAGGGGGAATACCCCGGCTTCTTACACATCCATGACTTACATCCGTGATCTTGGGGTTGGTGCATTTGCCCTTGGTGCTGGACAACTCCAGCCACTGGCTGTCCTGGGCTGGGCAGTGCTGCTTCAACGTGCACTGGTTCTGCCCCTCGCACCAGCCGCACTCGAAGTCCGGGTCAGCTTTCAGGCACAGTCCGCAGCTGTCCCGCATGGCCCCGCACTTGTACAGGTGAACTGCAGGGACAGGAAAACAGAGAGGAGCTGAGAGACGCAAACAGCGCGGGAGGGTGGCGGGATGTCGGGGGGCAGAATGAGGAGTGAGAGAGGGGAAGGTGTGTTCTGGGCTGCTCATTACAGGGGTAGGATGGGACCTCTCCTGCAGGGTAAATAATGGGGGAAAAAATGTTTATATCTTTCTTGAAACAAACTGCACTTGTCAGAGTTGATTCCTTGTGCAAGATATAGTTGGAAGCTGAGAGAAGAAGGAAGGATGTTGTCCTCAGTAGGGTGATGGGCTGCAAGCAGGAGGTGGGAGGGAAAGGTTCTTGGGCAGTTCCTTCCTTTTTCAGAGACTGTCTGAACATCATGCAGTGCCATCTATAACCAGTTTCATTCTCAGTTCTTCATCGTTATTTTTTTTCTAGACCTGGTTTACCCACAGCTTAAACTTGGGGGCTTGGCCGGTCTGAAACTACACAGAACTGGGCACTAGGGTGATGCCACTCAGGTTTCCTCCTTAACAGAAACCTTAAGAGATAATAGTAAATCCACAATGGCACACTATGAGGCTGAATCCAGGGATTCACAATGACACTGCTCCCCTTCTTCTGCTCCAGAAATTCAGTCTGCTTTACACTTTGAAGTACTAAGTTGATCCTCCTTTAATACAGACAGCAATGATTAATGCTTAGCTCCATCTTGGGCTGCCAAGTGATTAGAAGCAGTCAAAGCTTTTCCTAAATAAAACCTAAAAATGTTGCAGTCCTTCTACGAAATAAGATCACGTTATTTATACTTATTTTACAAATATGTAAACTGAGGCCTGGATTGCGCAGGAGGCTGATAGCAAAAGTCTCCTCCCTGAAGATGAAGACAGCAAAATCGAGGCTTTCAGACTTGCTATTTTTTTCTGTATTTGTGGGCGTGTTAGTGGATTTCTTTATAAAATGGGGGAATTTTCCCTTTGTATTTCTGTTTTTCTGTTTCAGTAGGTGACCAAAGTCTTTTCTGTGGTTATTACTATTCACACTCCCAAAGCTCAAAGGCTTCAGATATATGTGCTGAAAAGCTCTGGCTTTCTTTTCATACCTGCACCCCAGAAATCAGCAGGTATTAACCAGCACAAGGAAAAGCTCAGAAACTTTTTTTTCGCTCCAGGTTGGCTACAAGAAAAGTTTGCAAAACAGCTGTCAATCACAGCATGCTACCAACCTCCTGGGATACAGCCCTTTCCTTAATTTTCTGTTAGATTCCCTCAAATCTGCTGAGTTGCTCTGCTAGCAATGCTATCAGTGAGTATCTCTGCAGTGGCCTTGGGTTAGTTTAGCCTCTCAGCCTACCAGCCCAGACCATGTGGCTATGAAAACAGGAGCATCTTGGTTGCTTGTAGACAGTGTACCCCAGTGCAACTGCACTTAAAGAGCCACTGGGTCTAATCCTGCCACTGCCTCTCCCTCTCAGTTTTCCAGAGAAGAAGGTCTATTTGGTTGCAGCACTGTGCAAAGCCCTGCCAGGGGTTTGGGTTTGCTCATATCCACTACATTTATGCTAGTAAGTAAAGCTCCGTCCTCAAAAGCCATGTGGTATGCCTCCATGTGGTATATCCACACGTACATGCCTACGCTCTCCTCCTGACCCAAAAAATCATGGTATCATCCAACCTACTCATCTGAGATAGCCACCAGCCAGTGCTACTTCCAGAATTTTTCCTAGTCATTACTTATAACCTCTTGGGTTTGAATAACCCAAAAACTTGTAAGAAATTGCACTAAAGACTAAGCATCACAGATGTTTCTTGAGTTCCTCCCCTGGTCTGGTTTATGCTGCCAGCACAGACATGCCTAAAGACATTATGATTATGAGATTGATTTTGTTCCTATATCACCTATATAGGCTCAGTGCCGTCCAAAAAAGGGTTCACGCTCTTGGTGTGGACCATGTTGCACCAGGAACACTCAGGCTACAATGGTAAGAGAAAACTAAGCGGGACCTGAGCCCCAACCCAGACTTCCAACTCACAGTTAAAGGCTAGCACTGTTCATGGCACTGGTTGGGTCCATGAAAATTAGCAATGTCCTGGCAATGCCTTGGCACAGCTTGGAGAACAGGAGATAGGGCAGACATCTTCAGCGTTGAGAGAGGTTGACAGTGTGAACATGGGCTGTGCTACGCTGCTGAATGCCAGGGACAGATGAGGGTCTCCAGCCTGTTTTAACTTCCAAGAGCCACGGTTTTGGGGAGGACTCTGCAAGACCTTTTGCATTCAGATTGGGTATTAAAACCCGCTGGCTGTTCGAGTCAGCTGAGAAAGACATCACGGAGGTGGGTGCAGGGAGAGAAGGACAAGAAGGGGTTATGTCATGTGGACAAGAGTCGCCTTCTGTATTGCTCTCCAGATTCAATGTGGTGTTGGTAGAAACCTCATCCACCACCCCTCAGCATGAGGGTGGGTGTGAAATGGTGTGAAAGGAGCATGGGAGTACCTGGTGGGGAGAGATGGAGTGGGAGAAAATGTGGAAAGTGTCCAAGAAGGTAAAGCAAGGGAGGGCGAAACTTCGGAGAGGTGGAGTTGTGAGAAAGAGAGAGTCTGCAGGCCTGAGCTCTAAATGCAGAGCAGCCAAGAGGAGAGGTTGACTGGGGGAAAAGCCTCAGGGTGGCTGAGGGTAGTGAACAAGAAGGAAGAAGATGATGTGAATGGACTGTCCATCTCCAGCAAAAATGCCTGCCTCATGGTTGTGGCTGGATGTGTAAAATCCTTCTGTGAGGAGCACATCAATCCTGTGCCATGGGTGGTAGTTAAACAGAGCCAGGCTCTGGGCAGGAGTGTTTTTCGGTCCTTTGCTATTATCATTTTATTTTGTTCAGACTTTTCCCACTGGCAAGCTGCAGCCTTTCTCCCCCACCTCTCCCTTCCCCTGTTCATTATTACATTGCCTCTGAGCAGAGCGCTCCCGATCTCCTGGCATGTTAACTTGAAGAGCATCACTGCAGGAGAAATAAAAAGGGGGACAAAGCTGGAGAGGGAAGGGCATAAAAACCAGACACAAACATGTGGGGAGAAGCGGGAGGCAAAGATGATGAAGGAAGAGAGAAAGCAACACAAGTGGGAGGGAGAGTTGTATTTCTCAGGTGCAAAGAGAGAAGTGCGGGGGGGGGAGAAACACAAAGCGCAAAAAAAAATTGGTAATTTGTGGAGTGCAGAGAACAAGTACGCACCAGACAGCACAGGGAGATGGTGGCGGCTTTGTTAAGTGTAGGGAGCGACATGGCCCGTTGCTAAGGTTACCGCTTCCAAGGACAAGTTGAAATAACTCTTTACCTTTGTTCTGTGCCGGGTTGTCAATGTTGAAATTCCCGTTCCACACCACCGTCAGCTCCACTGGCAGGCTGTTAATCTCCATCCCTTCGTACGAATACTAGAAGTGGGAAAGCGAAAAAAAGAAAACCCAAACTCAGATTTAAATGCTACCCAGAGGTGGGGAGGGGTTGGGATGGGACAAGGCAAGAGGCGGTGCCGCAAGTTGTGAACAAGAGAAAGGGAGCTGTCACCTACCTCCCCACCAGCCATTACCTGCCAGAAAGCCATGGGATGCTCTCTAAGTCGTGATTCCAATGGAGCAAGCCATGCCCCTTTCCATAGCCTCCTTAGCCATTAGGTGAATATTCCATGATTTAAGCATAGTTGCATGTGACGGGACTTATCTTGGAAATCTACCTTCGAGGTGTTGAGCACAGCTCTGAAGAATATTTTGACAACTCTTGGGTGCACCTCTAATGAGTACATTATGCATTGTGGGTCTACCATCCAAATATACCTCTGCTCTGTGCTCCGTAGATGCTGAGTGTATGTGTAAGGTTATTTATTTATAATGATATTTTGAAGATATCTTGGAAGCTGACTGAGGTCCCAGAAAGCAGGGAACAGGCATATCATGGAAATACCTTAAAAAGGGGGGAAATGGAGGTTCTGTGTAATTATAGACCTGTCATCCTAACTTGGCTTCCCAGAAAGAAAGTACATCGAATTATTAAACAATCAATTTATAAGCACCCGCAAGATGATAAGGTGATAAAAATCAGCCAGCATAGATTTGTCAAGAACAAATTGTGTCAACCCAATCTAATTTCCTTTTTTGACAGGCTTAATGGCTTTGAGGATAAAGGGGAGGCAGTAGGTGTGGTTTATCTTGATTTCAGTAGAGTTTTTGCTACTGTCCTACAGGAGATTCCCATAAACAAACTAGGGAAATACGATCTAAAAGAAGCCACCATAAGGTATATGCAAAAGCTGCCAAAAATAAAAAGAAGTTAAATAATTCAATGTCATGCTAGGAAAGTGTTTCAAATGGAGTATTGTCCTGGGTCTGGCATTATTCAGTATTTTCACTACTGACTTGGATGATAGACGACAGATTTCGTGAATGACATTGGTCTGGGAAAGGGTGCAAGAACATCCAAAAGCAGGGTTAAGAATCCAAAACAAACTTGATAAATTGTAGGACCGGTCCAAAATCAACAAAGTGAAACTCAATACAGGCAAGTACTGAATATTCTTCAGTAGGAGGAATCAATGCAAACAAATATGAAATTGGAGTGACTGGCCAGTGCTGCAGGAAAGGGTCTGGGGACTACTGAAGATCACAAACAGATTGTGAATCAACAATGCCATATTGCTGCCAAAAAATAAAGCAAATCTCATTTGGGGGATGTGTTAGAGTTTGTTACATATGAAAACCCCAGGAGGCAATTATTTTTCCCTACTCAGACTAAGAAATGCTTCAGCTGGAGTAGGGGGTATCCAGTTTCCAGACAAAATGTATTAAGAAAGCCATAGAGATCTTCTGAGAGAGTTGGAGAGACTTAAACAACTTGTCAGGCACGGTCAAGGTACACGGATCTGGCCTTAACGAAGGAAATGGAAGCTGATCTCTGGAGGCCCTCTCCACTCCGAGAGCTCTCTGACACGTGGTGCTTGGTGTATTTTTTCAGCTCGATTTTGGTTCATTACAAGCCTGTTCACACAGGGTTCACCCAGTTGCCTACCCAGGTGCCCACTTCCACCACCAGCTCCCATCCAACACTTCCCCAAAAAGCCTCGTCATGGGAGAGGAGATGGTGGCCTAAAGCACACAATGGGAACAAGGCAAGAAGGAGAGAGGCGTTTCATGTCTGTGGCTATCACTGACCACAGCACACATAAGGATTTACCCTCCTGAGGTCAGGAATCTCCCACTGCACTGGGATCTACTGTGGGACGAACTCCCACTTTTAAAAAGAGGGCGATTTATGCAAGACTAAATGCAATTCAATAAGCTGTCTGGTTTGGTTGGGTATGTCTTAGAGACCATGAAAGAGTTTCCCCATCACTTAAAGTCTCAATGTGGTTTTCCACAAATGCTGAAGCTTTGAGCCTTTAGAGGTAGGGTTTTCTGTATCCGTTAATTGCCGTATAATTGCGGAGTAAATCGTATATGGTGATTTCTGTCCATTACGGCAGAGTGAGTGCTAGTTGCACGGTAATTTCTCTTTGGACAAACTAAACACAATTAGCCACCAAACTGTAAGACCCTGTGATTACGATCTAGTTGTAGGGTATTAATGGGTATAAGCTTTGTGGTTACCATGGAAGTAAAGAGCAGCCGCAGGTTAGCAGAGTCCTTTGCAATTGGGCTCTACCCGCCAGTCTCATTCGGTATTAGCATTTTTATGACACTTCTCGGTGTCGTTGCCAGCAAGATGCAAGATGATGCAGAGCCGCTTGGACTCACCACACTGACTTTTCACAGCTTTTTGGAGCTAGGAGCAAGGATGGGGAGACAGGAGTGGGAAGGAGAGAGCCTGAAAAGTAAGGAATAATTAATCTTCTGCCACTCAGGAACTCCGCAAATGCCTGATTTGCCCAGCGCTTCGCAGATGCTGAGTGGGAATGGGACAGAGCATATATATAAAGAACCGCTGGTCACCCTTAAGTCAGAAGTTGAGTCTGTAAATGCCTGAGAAAGCGATACTGTGTGCCTGTGTCTGTGTTGGGATTTAGCTGTTAGCAAAGCCTAGACAGGGCTGCCAAGGGACAGGCAGCTGGAGTCCCCCAGAGCCTTTCATCCCACTGAGGATCCAAGCGCCAGCAGCAGGAGCCCAGCTGGGATTTCAGATCTTATCTGTCTGTGGCACCGGGGGCAAACACATATTAGACTTGTTAACTCAGCAGACTTGATCCAGAACTGGAAACGGATGCGAGGGAATAAACAACAGGATCCCTGTGGAACAGCTCCAAGGATGAAGCCAGCTGGGGGCTGGAATGAGGATGCTCTCCATGCCCGGAGAGCTCGTGGGCTGCACGGTAGTGAAACAGAGCAATTTGCAAAGTAACAGCGAGTAAATGCTCCGTCCTCTTCAGACCACAGGAGCTGCTAACTCATTGTGACCCCTGTTCAAAGCCCACTGAACTCAATAGGAGTCTTTGAAAAGGATGCGCTCGGCTGTAACAATAAGATGGAAATATGTTTCAGAGAAGAAAAAAGGGATGGTGCATCGATCTCCAGGACTAACAGCAGAGCTTCCCGGATACTCCTGCTAAGAGCATCCAAACCATCAGGGTTTGTATGTATGCATTGCCTTGCGCAGCTTTCTCCAGCACAGGCACAACTGCTGAAAAGATGTAAATCCGGCCCCTAAGTCTGACAAATCCAGATTCCCACCATGCAAATCAAATCAAAGCAGAAAATTATGGGCAATTTAGAGGCCCAAATTGAGAAAGAGATGCTGCCCTTCCAGAAAGGCAGACTGACTCTCAAATGGAAATGCCCAAAAGCTGCTAGAAGGAGCTGTTGTAATTCACATGAACAACACAGGACGTTTTGAACTCCCAGGTACCAGTTCTTTGTCTTTTAAACTCTTTGCTAGTAGAGATACTCTTGCAACATGGGCTGAGCCCATCACATCGCTTGGCCATTTTGCCACATTGTTAGCGGTTTAACATATCGTACCCAAGCAACTAGAAACACCTTGACTGTTTGTCTACTGGAATTCCACTATCGTGGGGCCAAGAGGATGGCTACAAAATCACAGCTATGCAAACATTATGGAAAGATAGTTTGCATGTCAGTAATCTCAAATTCCTGGCTGCTCTGGGCATCCCATTACTGCAGGGACTCTGTATTAGAGGAACTCAACTTTACAGACCTCTGAGCCATGCAGTTTGTGCAAATCCATAGCCAAGATTGATGTGTTGGGATGCTGTATCACTGGGTAAAAGGCCTTCGGTAGTTTGGTTTGGGCACATGTAGGATGATAAACCAAGCGCTGTTACACGATGTTTCCCATTGTACCTTAAGCATGTCCGATAGTGGGGAAAGATCTGCAGGCAAACACCCTTTTACTGGTATTTCAGTGTTAGTCTGTGTTCCCTGGCAGCACAAAACCCAGTCGTGTGATTACAGCTTGGGTCTGGGATGGATTCCTGTATCTGTCTCTGCCACCAACTCCTTGCGTGATCCTATGCAAATCATTCAATCCCTCTTTGCATCAATTTTCCAGCCATAAACTTTAGGCAGAAAATTTCTTGCCCACAGTCATCCCGTCTTCTTGGACTGTTTGCTTCACAGATCTGGGACTGAATTTTTATATCTGGGTTATCACCCAGGACAATAGAGTCCACATCATGATTGGGGTTTCTCTGTGATATTTGAATATAGATAAATAATAATAATGCTTCCTAATAATAGGGAGGTGTATGTACAACTCACAGCCTCGTGCTCGTCTTCCTTTGGCCGCCCATAAGTGTGTTTTCCCATGATTTCTGTGAATAGCTCTTCATTTTTTCCCAGCTCTGGGGTGTTTTATCACATCCTCCACTGTGTGAGCCACATCACAGAGTCAAACACCTCTGAGATCTTTTGCTCGAGTGCAACGATGTGACAAATAAAACATATCTGCTTTTCCTATCCCTGCGTCACACAGCACTTTCAGCTGTACCATCTCGGGTCTCCCGAAACACGGACCTGTGAAGGACTTGAGGCAAATTATCAGCAGGGACTTTGCTGCTAGAAATCAGTGTGTGCTGCCTGCGGGTACCAAAGCCAGGCAACTCGCAGGCTCAAACCAAGCGAGAACATGGGCTTAATCATTGAAGCAGGTGATGGCAAGGAGCATGGCATGGTCAGGTGGGTCATCTCTCACCCACCTCCCTATTCCTCATGCCAAAGGCTGCTAATATTGGGCTGATTGCAAGTCCTGGGGATCCCACTTCTTCCTACTGGGGAGATTGCTCTCTGCCCTAATAGATCTAGCGATTTCAGTTATTTCTGCTGATGTTTTTACTTACTTATTTATATGCCTCCTTAGCTTTCCTCCTTTTCATTTCCTCCCATCACTCTGTGTCCAGACTGTCGGCAGAGCTATCATAAGTGCAATAAGGAATGGCAGGCAGGGTCTCTCTGAGTGATAATTGCGTGCCTTGGGTGGTGTGATAGAGGACAAAGCCCAGAGCTGTGAGTCTCAAACCACTTGACAAGAACAATAATTGTCCTGAAGCGTGCTGCCTGCGGTGACTTATTGCTGTTATCAAATGAAATATCTCCAGGAAAGACAGGGGAAGAGACAGAGCTGGCTATTGACTGGACCGAGCACATAGACACCATCAGTGCTGGATATGACATTACTGACAGATTGCTAGATAGACTGGTCCCACCTGGGTGTCCTTATAACCTCTCTTAACTGAAGTTGGAGACACTTAGAAAAGTGCCTGCTTAAGATGGTTCTGATCTTAGCTATCCTGGTATAAATCCTGAGGGACCAGGCGGTGGAGAGCAAGAGCTAAGGCTTTTTCCTGATCCTACCCTGCGTGAAAGGAGTAAAACTCCTGCAATTTTGCAGAAATTATTCTGCAAGAGCTGAATTTGAGCTCTTTGGTGCCTAGCGTATGACGGGAAGGGCTTACGAAGGAAAACAAGCCAAGAGTGATTGCTTAGTCTAGCGTGCATCACCAACAGAAAGATCTGCTGGCAGGATAGCATCCCTTCAGGGACACACCATCACAACACATCCTCCCACCCTCCTTTGGACCTTCTCCAAGCCTGCAATGCAGGTGCTACATTCAGTGTCTCATCCAGCAACTCCGCTGAGTAAAAAGCTCTGTCGAAGGGGGCTGATTCAATTTGCAAACAAGCTCATACGGCTGTTTCTAAAGCCAGGTGACCCTTGGAGCAGGGGCTCATTGTATCACAGCGGCTTCAGACTGAATGCTAATTCTGGCAGGGAAGGAAATAATCATGATGGAGACATATCTACAGCGCTCCTTCCCTATTGTCTGTGTCCTCTGCCACCTGCTCAAACAGAGTTCTCTGTTCCCTCTTTGTATCTGTGTGAATGTTTCTTTCTTTTGTCTGGCTCTCCCTTCCACATTTCTTTCTCTCAGTGTCTGGCAAATTCAGAGCAACAATGAAATAACATTCCTCAGGAAAAAAAAATATAATAACTCAAATCAGAGAGTCAAAGTGTCTTCAAAAGAAAAGGGAGGAAAAGAGAATGAAAGAGAAGGGAAGGGAAGGGAAGGGAAGGGAAGGGAAGGGAAGGGAAGGGAGAAGGAGAGATGAGAAGAGAGAAGGAGAGAAGAGAAGAGAGAAGGAGAGAGGAAAACAGGAAAGAAAAGAGTTGAGTCTATTCAAAAATATGCTTCTCTCCTTGGAGAAGAGAGAGGTCCACCTTAGCCACTACCAAACATGGGATAGGCGTCTTACAGACACCACACAGCGGCAAGGTCATGGCGTGCCTTGGCATTAATCCGAGACTCAGCCCTGCCACCCTGCACAGCTCAGGAGTAGCCTTGAGTGCTCTGGCACCAAAGCAAGCATTAAAATCAACATGGTGCTGTCGCAGCACTCAGGCATCCCATGAGCAAATGCTTCTGGGCATTCATCGGAGCTCACTTCTCCTGTCCTAGGCACTGGCAACTTCCTGGATCATGCAGTATGGGAAGCAACACCATTACCTCTGAAAACCAGGCTAATTTATTGGATCCCACGAACTCGGATGGTGAGAGAGACTCTCCAGGACTGCTGAGGCAGTCGGTCCCCCACTCAGCCTAACTGTGCTTAAAATCATCCCAAGGTACCTCATGCTGATGCCTATCTGTGCCAGAAAATTCATGACTCCAAAGGGTGGCTGTTGTCTTCCCTGTTAAGACTTTATATAAACCTGTCCAGGTCCATATAATACCCTTTAGCTGCAGGCTTTCACTATTGTAAAATAAAACATATATTTTTTTAAAAAGTGCAATGCTTTCTTATTTGAAACCTCAGACCTGGATGCTCATGGGCCACTAACCAGTAATAAAAACCAGGGACAAAGGAACAAAAAGGGAACAGAGGGGGATGAAAGAACAAATATGAGAGCGTCATTGGGAAGTTGCTTGTTTGCAACAAATCGTAAAATGTGTGAACTGACTATAATTTTCAGCACGTTGCCTAATGCCGCAGAATATGCTGTGACGGATTTTAACAAGCGCTGCCCGGCATGGAGTGGCAGAGCTGCAGTGAAGTGGCTAAAGCCTGTAATTAGCTCTTTGACTAAAAAATCATCTCGTAGTAGCAGCAGTGAGAATGACTCATGACTTCTGGGAGACATGAATCTCACGGAGAAGCCTCTGGAGATGCAGAGAGCACCACTGCACGTATGCACAGCTCCTGGCAGATGCCAGTGTTTGCCCCCAAGGCCGTCATTGCTGTGGTGACAACACCACCGTGACTCACACAGGATCCCTGGGATGGGGGTTACTGGTCTTACACTGCAGATGGAGAAGCAGAGGTGGGCAGAGGGAAAAGGACTAACCAAAGGTCATGCAGTGAGTCAATGACTGGAGGAAGGCTGGGCTCAAACCTTCAGCATCTCACCCTTCTTTGGACCCGTTACATGCTGGCATCCATCTGACTGTTTATATGGGGTTTTATATGTCTTATCACCAAAACCTCACATAATATCCTTAATTCTCAGTGTTGATGTGAACACCTGGCCCTTTGAAACCCTTTTGAATACATACAAGGATGTGGCCCCGTGAGGATATGGGGTAGGTTAAGCTGCAAGTAATGCCCACAGGTCATGGCTAAGGTGCTCCAGCATGGACAAATTCTGGGATCCAAGGGCTGGAACAACTCCTGTGTGGTGACACCAGCCATCCTAAAGAGCAAAAAGGGCAGTTTGTAAGCTAACAACCAGCTTTTCCTTGATCATGGCTGGAATTAGGCACACAATAAGGTACAAAGGCTTGCAACACAACACCAGATCCCACTGGGACAGTGCTGTAGACACTCCTGGTCCTCCTTGGCCCCTGCCCCTCTCCCAGGCACGCAGGGCTTGCTCACCGAAGTGTTCTGGCACTGCACGCTGGAGCTGTTGAACCTCAATGCAGGCACCCGCTGCTCATTGCCCTGGATGTTCAAGATGCACTCGTAACCTCGCTGGCCTGACTGTGGCTGAGGCAGGTTCTTGGCCTTCAGTGTGATCGGCTTGATGACTTCCACCGGCACCAGGATCTTCTCTGCCTGCAGCAGCTGGGGACAGTCCTAGGGTGAGAGAAAACAACACACCAAGTCAGCACATGGGTTTCCCAGCCCCAGGTGGAGTCCTCTGACACTTCTCAACCTTCTTACTTCAAGCAATTAGAAAGCCTTTGAGTCTCCCTGGGCCTCAGTCTATTACAAGCGTATTCAAGAAGCATTATTGGGAAGGCTCAGATAAACAGGTGAGGAAGGATTTCTTTTACAGTCCATCCTTTCCTATCTCCCTTGTTCGCACTACAGACTTTCAACCTTCAGGACCCAAGGAAGTTACCTCTGGTGCATTTTAATACCTGCCCTGTTAATCAGGTACTGCGAAAGTAATCGTGTCTCGTCCAGGGACTTATCCTGGTCTCAATGCCACGACCTGAGAAGTGAACAAAGCAAAAAACTGAGAATAATTCTGTGTCTCCCCAACAGCCAATGCACCGTTGTACAAAAGGCACAGCTCCAGCTAGCTCCAGCAAGACACGTTGTAAACTACAGAGTCTGGGCTGTTAAAAAGAGAGTTTGTTTTTGGCTTAGAAGGGGACAGAATATTTATTACAGATTAATCCATCTCCCAAGAAAAAACTGTTACACAGTGTGTGGAGATCCCTTGGAAAGTCTTGCTGTTATTTCACAAAAGGAGCAATGCTAAGTGGATGTTGCTAATCCATTGCCTCTCGGTGGGTCCCTCGCGCAGGTAGAGAGGTCTGGGCACCCAAAGCTGCGATGCAGAAGACTTCATTCAAAGTCACATCAATTTGCACAGCTTTAGCTACAGTAGCAATGCACTGCTGCTTCATAGTACAATCAGACAACTGCAAGCTGTCAAATTCATGTATTCTAGGAAGCTATCAACTCTTTAGGAAATCACTGCCGCGTTTGCCTGGCTAATCCAAGGCAGTCTGATATAAAACGGGATCCTTTAATAAACCACTACAACACGCTGCAAAACATAAGCATGCAATATGCACAGACCATGCTGCCTTGATCACTTGTTAGTGCCAGATTGTCCCCTCTCTTAAGACTTTTCAACTCCTAGATGCCACGAGAAAGCCTTTCCCCCCTTTTTCTTCCCTTCATTGTGTTTGACATGTTGCCTGCCCTCTGTAGAGCACCATGATATCAAGATGATGCAGCCACCCTGTCCAGTCCAGAGAGCAACACCATCACCGCCTTTCCTGTCCAACATTAAAACCAGGTCCAGCTGGTGAGAGCAGAGTCAGTCAACTTAGTCAAAGAGGTGTGACCTTAATCTGTAGGTGTGGGCAAGGGACGGTAGGAGAAAAATGGCTGATTCGTGGCTGGAAAGTCGGGAAAGGGACTGAAAGTCTCAAAAGTGTAATTTATGACTTATGGAAAGCCTGGGAGCTGTTAGAGCAGATGGTGGAAGCATCTTACTGAAGCAAATAACTTAGGAAGATAAAGAAATGGATTAGACGTGTAACATCTGCAGTTACACCAACCAGGAATAGAATTACAAGAGCCATCAATCATCACACCGCGGGTGTGAGCTGATCCAAGGCCAGGGGCAGGAAGAAAATCCAGTAACCGCACAGCGCTTCACTGCGGTGAAGGTCAGAAGCCTTCCTCAGTGCCCAGGGTCGGTCTGTCCTAGTGGGGATCCCAGGCCCTTGGAGCTACCGGATTTCTCATCTGCACTTATAGGGTGATGGCAATGGTGTAAGCACTTGACAGCTGCTGATGGACCTCAACAGCTTTGCCCAGGCTAACACTAGAACCAGGACAGCCAAGCACACAGTCACTGGAACTGGATGAAGGCAAACCATCTTGGATCTGGTGGCCATTTTTGGGTGGCTAAGCTGGCATAAGGTCTAGCTTAATAAGTGTTACCAAAAACTGAGGTTTAATAAGCCATCGTGTTAACCTGGCTGGATGGTATAAGGATTGGAGGTGGCAAGCCCATGTGGTATTAAATTGTAGTGATGAGTTTTACCACTGCGATTTTCTGCTGTCTTGGGCATCCTGGTGCTGGGCAGCACTTCAACAAGCAGACGCGTGTGAGGAGGCTGCAGGAAGATGAGTATATCAGCAGTGGAAGATGCTTTACACCTCATCATGCACGAGACACAGCCAGTGAGGAAAGAGGCTGTGTCTGACCTGCTGGAGTGCCTGAGGACCAACACCTTCTGCTCTTGTTGTTGTCCTGTCCTATGAGGAAATGTCCCCAGGGAACTACTAATGCTGAAATACAGTGGTTAAAGTGTCATAGAAGTGTTTGTCTTGCCAAAAAAGGCAAGGCTTGACAGTCTAGGAGGACTTTTCAACCTTGAGTACAATGATCCCGCTCTATCAAGGCACACCAGCATTAAGGCTAGCTGCAGGGTCAAGTAGCTACTCAGCACGAGAAAGTGAGGCATAATCTAACTCTGGGTGACTTAGACCTATAAAAACCCAGAGGAGAGGGGAAGGAGGTGGTCTAGGCTATATTAAAACAATAGTGAGAGTTTCCAGTTCTGATCCCACCAGCAGATACTATGTGTACATATCGTTTAGGACTGCATCAACACATCCTGAATCTTCCCCTTCACCTGCCCAACATGTCCTGAGGCCTTTGAATCAGCGCCCTCACTCTCTCCTGGCATGAGAAAAGACCTTGGCAAAATCATCTTCATTTCTTTTCTCCCCAGCAATTGGAGTTGAGAGAGATGCATTGGCAGAGTGAATCAGCGGGACAGGAGGATGGGAAAGCCCTATCTGCTGCTGAGCAGCCATTTCCCAAGAGTGGGCATTTTGCTTGATGTCTGTCAAACGGAAAAGCCTCTGAAGGGGGCTGGAGGATGGGGGCTGGAGATAGTCCACTATGTTACCTGCAGGCCAATCCCAGCTCTGCAGGCTGGTCTTTCTTGTCTAGCTTTATCCCATCCTCCCCCCACCACTGGTGCTGTAACCTTTCCGATAACACTTGTTTCAAGTTCATTAACAAGCAGTGATTGCGGCAGCCCCAAAACAGGATTCGTTTGCATATAAAAAGCTTTGCAGTGCTGTGAGGAAGTTCATTATAGATAATTGAAGAGGCAAGCGCCATAAAGAGGAAATCCTCCCAATGTGGCATTATCTGATTGACCTAATGTTCTTTCTAATTGAAACGGGGTGGGGGGGGAAGGCAATTTCACTGGGTGATGCGCTGCATAAAACCTCAGAGCTTGGACCAGGTTCTGGGTTTGAATTCAAGCATAGTACTTGTTTTGCTGCCTGTGTCAAGCCCTACCCAGTCAGCGTTGGGTGCCTGGTCAGGTTTATATTTCTGAGGGTAAAACATCAACCTGCTCAGAGCAGATCTTGCAGCAGGATCCAAGCAGAAATGCCCTTTAAAAAGAGTTATCTTGGGCATTTTCTAGCAGACGTAGTTTCTCTTCACCCTTCTTCTGCAGTGGACATCACCTAGGTTGGAAGACCACAGTTTTCACATGATGTAGGGAGATAAAAACATCCACTGACAATAATCGTACCAAGGAAGGGCACGATCCCAGCCCTTTTGTCTTGGGTATATAATAAATTAAGCCTTCCTCCAGATTCTAATGGGGAGCTGGTTCAGATTCCAGAGGAGCTAAAATCCAGTTTAATCTGTACTAGGGCAACACATTTGAAAGCAGA
This sequence comes from Rhinoptilus africanus, assembly GCA_013400135.1. Classification (NCBI taxonomy): domain Eukaryota; kingdom Metazoa; phylum Chordata; class Aves; order Charadriiformes; family Glareolidae; genus Rhinoptilus; species Rhinoptilus africanus. The sequence continues at coordinate 475,996 of VXBO01001523.1, read as the reverse complement.
CCCGTGTTGATTAATTTTGTGTGTGTAGCTTCACTCTGCTCCTTAAATGTTTTCAAATGAGTCAGGCTCTTTAAAATAATATCCTCCACCTTTGCCAATTACTCGTATCAGCAGCGATGCACACCTCAAATCACCAAATTTTGCCAGTTATCAAGTCAGAGAGCTTTTGCAGAGAAAACACCACTTGAAATGGGCTGTATTCATTGGGTCGATGGTAGTTTAATTTTGCTTATTTATAGCTCCTCGTAGAACGCCTGCAAATGTGTTTTGCTATAGCTTGCCGAAATAATGGAGTCTCAGAAATATGAGAACCCTGTCTCTCCTTTTCTCTCCCATACGTGTTATGGCCCTCACCACAGCAATACCTGAGTGAATCCCCAGTGAGAGATATCATGAGAATTCTGCTAAAGAGGGTGATGAAACCTCTCTCAGGTTGTGTGGTCCTAGCCCTGAATGAATTAATTTGTTCCTTTACGGTGTGTCATACATATATAGTCATGATTTCATGGGGATTTCACCACGCTGTTTTCCAGTCAAAGCTGGAGACTGACCAGAGACTGAGTGACCATCCTCTCCTAGGGATGAAGTTTGTAGGGATCTTTCACAGTCTTGTGATACTGCGTGGGGTTTCTCCTAACCTTATTTTGTACAGTTCCACACTCTGTCTCTATTTATGGCCAATGATCAGGAGCCCAAGTCTCATCAAAGTGTTTTCCGTTTTCCAAAGGAAAATGGGTCTCATTTATTTTGAATGACAGGCAACTTACATGGTAACACACAGAACATCCCTGAGGGTTTAACACAATGACCCCTCCACCTATCAACAGTCTCCACCTTATATAGGTGTCCCAGTTCACTTGTCTTCCCCTATGCATCTCTTGTCATCCAGAGCATTCAATTGAGGGACTCTTTCCTACTTTTCCTTCATACTGTTCCCTCACAATCCCTGGTAGCATTAGCTTGATCCCCCCTTTCTGCAGAAGGAAACTAGAGCTCTCCTATTGCTGACTGCAATGTAGGCATGTTCGGCAAAACAAACTCAACTCTTGGCAATGGATTCTCACCCTTTCTTCCCCAGAAGAGTAGGAGTCATCTCCTTTCAGGACCAGACATAGCCACCACCACCAATTCTTCCACTACTCATCTCAAAGCATCCAGCTCTTCTTTTCTCCAGCCATCAAAATCCAGCTCTTCATCCTTAACTTCAGGAGTTTTTTTTAAGACTTTCTTTTCAATGCCCCTCATTCAGCAATCATCTTTGTGCCTTATCCCAGCCATCTTGTCTGGAAGGAACCTGATCACAAAGTGACCTGAAGTGGGGACTGTAACTTACTCAATAAAGCCCTTTTCAACCCCACGAGAAATTATACTTACGTAGTTATTTACTCACATATTATGTAAATACAACGCATCCTTTGTTCATCTGCTCTGCTGAGACACAGTACACCATTTTCCCTGTGTCCCCTATGGCTTTCTCACCCTCCCACTCTGTGCTATAATAAAGCCAAGAAGGTAAAATATGAGAGACAGAGACTGTGTCTTTACAGAGATATCTAGGCCACAGCATCTGGATGCTCTGTTAATTAGACTAGATTGAAAAAACCCGACAAATATTAAAAAACAAAATGAAATAGAGAAAGAGAAAGAAGAGGAAAGGAAGGAAGGAGAAAAAACAGAGGGAAAACTGGCAAACAAAAAAAAAGACTTTTTTTTTTTGTCATTAACTTTAGAGGAATCAGATTTCGCTTGGATAAAAAGCAGGAAAACAGCAAGTTGGCAGATGAGAGGCAGCAGGGACTGCCTGGAATATGTTGCCTGAACCTGTCTCTCACACCCCAGCATGGGCACCCGAGGTCAGGGCTGAGACACCACCCGAGCAAAAGCAGATGCTTGTTTAGCAGCTACCCTGTACTGCTGCAAAGAGAGGGCTTCGGGGTTCAGGGCTGGCGAGCTGGTTCCTTCCATCAATCACTTTTAAACTCTTGCACAACTTCCCAGCCTCAGGATAATCTGGAGAAGGAAGCAGTAAGGAGCCTGGCATTCCTAGTGTGGGAAGGGAAGGGGTGAGTTACAGTCCACACTGTGTTTATATTATTACACCACTAATTCTTAGGATCGTAAAATTATATTTAAAATTTACACGAACAGTGCCGGGGAACGTTATTAGGTTATAAAGTGGAATCAGGTCAATGCTTTGTAGGCAGGATTCCAAGCTCCATAAATTTCTGGATATACTTCCCCCAAATTTACATCGGCACCAGCAGCAAGCAAACCAGCTACAAAAAAGCTCATCCGGTCAAAGTATTTTTTAATGCACCATATATTTTATCTGCACTTCCTAAGTTTACAGTGTTGTTAGTTTGATTGATGGTGTGCTTATTTATTGCCACAGCAAAAGTAATAATACATGAAGAAAATGCTCACAACTTTAAAGGCAGCTGATGAGGAGAAATCAACAGGATTTATGGGAAGAGTAAACATCTGCAGAGACAACAAAGGAATAATTGAGTCCTTACATCGCTGTCACTTCTGGTGGCTCCTTTCTAGTTAAGAGTCTTCCATGCGCTTAGGAGAAAACAGCATCTCTCTTTTGTCAGATATTGCAAGTGATTCCAGTGCCTGGGAAAAGGCGGTTGCCCTGGATGCTGGTGCTCAGTCTGTAGAAGAGATTTGTCCCTGTTGAAGCTCTGAGCACCGTAGCAGCTACATACCTCAATGGTGGCTTGCACACATTAGTGTACGGATACCACTGCTGGAGGAAGGGAGACCAACAGATCAATAACAGATCATCACCTTAGCTGCCATAGCTTCTTGGGTCGTCCCTGATTTCAGCATTGGGAAGGCTACAGAGCGACCAGTAATACTGAGCACCACAGAGTGGATACTCGAAAAGCAGAACTTAAATGAAGATAACTAACTCCTCTCGCATGGCTCACTGCTGAATCCCGTTGATCCAGAGCAAAGTGACTCCCCCAAGGCCACACAGGCAGTGCTGGGAAATGACCCAGGTCTGCTGAGAGCTTGATCCCAACCTAGGACTATTCTGCCTCTGAAGTGAGTCCACACATCTCTGCTGATCAACATTAATGATTTTACCCTCCTTTAATTCTTTATTAATAGAGTCTTTCTCAGCTGGTCCATTATTTCACAAGGATCAAGGTCAGGCTGCCATAATTATCCAAGTACCACATTTATCCTTTTTAAACAGAGACACAACGTTAGCTTGCTTTCAGCCCTTTGCTGCTTTGATACATGCTCTGAAGGAAAAGTAATGATCCAGAGAGCAGGAGCCTTCTGGTCACTGGATGAAGGGAGTGGACTAGTGACAAAAATAGTAGATGATTGTGTCATTAGGTACATCTGCTCGAAGGAGAGGAGCTACTGGAGATATGCAAGCGGTCTCAGTTCTGGTGTTTCCCGAGAAACTGCCTGGTTCTGAAATCATAAAAAATATGAATGTGTGCATTGAGGAAGGTGGTGTGTATGTAAGAGACAAAATAATGATTTATTTACTTGGACAAAGTCCATAATTTGTTAAAGGAAAACCCTGGTTAAGTAAATCGGCCCTTCAGAATAGGACATACTGTAAAACTGGATTGTGCAAAGCCCTGGAAAGCACAGGGCAGAGCACAGGCAGCTTATAAAGCAGTGATGAATTTCTTCTCTAAGTCTGCATCCTTCTGCCTAGCCAACCTTCTGTCCTTCTGCAAGGACTTCCATCTGAAGTTCACGAGGCCTTTCATGTATATGAAAGCACTGCACATCTATGCATGGCACCCCAGTAGCCCAATGAGGATGCAAATTTTGAGCATTGCAATAACACCCATTACTGCTCATCCACGTAGGTACCAATGACATCGACATGTCACTAATCAACAAAGCTAATTTTCCTATACATCTGTGCCAACAAATGCACTTTGCATGCATAAGGGGTGTTCTTCAACCAATGGTCCCTCAGAAGCAACAAGGATTTTCATGACAACACTCTTATATGGGTATTTGTGGTGTCTAACAAGGACTGATCCCAAGCTGTAGCGATTCCTTCCCAAGAGAAGACCAAAAGTCTATTTCTTCTCTAAAGCTGCCCATTTTTACAAAGTTAATAGGAATTTGGTATCTCTGAGTGCTCCAGACTTTGGCCCAATAAGGCTAAGAATGGCCAGTGAGTTCAGAAGTCAATAGAGGAGACAGAGTAACAGAGGGACCGGAGGTGCACACAGGCCATGTTGATGCAATTCCACTTCCTTTGGAAACCAGGACAGGAGCCCAAAAAGTCGTAATACTTTGGCTTCCACAGTGGGAAGGTCAGGACCATGATATCATGGCTCTTGTCACCCTCCCCCTCACCAAGATCCATGACAACATGAAATAACATCCCGGCCAAAGCAAACGGACTCACGCTCAAAGACAAGGCATTCCAGCCTCACCTCTTATCTGCAGCTTCAACATCCTGAGTATATTTCTCCTTGGCCATGTCCCAAAAGCTCACATACCCCAGATCAGGGAATGCAGCTGATGCTACAATGGAGGAAAGCAAAATTGTCCTGCTTGAGAGCCCAGCCATCACCCTGGACTAAGTCTGAATGGGGAATTGCCTTTCCTCCCTCAAACTGGAGGGTGCCACACAGATCCTAGCAGTCCTAACAGATGTCCAGGTAGCCAAAATATCCTGTAGCCACTGGAGGCATTACAATGGCATTGCACTGAGCCAGGCTATCAAAACATCATAAGCTCTTCCCGATGCAATTTAAAGGGTGCTGTGTTGGCAGGGACAGATAAATATTAACCGGTTGCATTCTGAGATCACTCTCTCCTGCGGGATAAATAATCTTGCATTACAAAGATGAGCAGCCAAACTGTAATAAGTAACATTTAGCAGGGACGCAATATTGAGTGTCAGATGCTTCTTACATCTCCATTCAAACTAATCTCCCTGAGTTGCTCCTAGAAATTACATGAACAGGTCCTTGATTAGTCACTCATATGGTGGCTGGAGATGCTGAGCTCTAAGAAAACAAATTGTGTATTAAGGCAGGATGAACTTCTCACAGGGAGGCCTTTTCCCATCAGTTCTCAGTTCCCGTTGTGATTTAGTTGCAGGACTCAACAAAGAGAGACATGACGGAGGTGCCCTGCACCAGGACACGTTTCCTGCAGATCTACCACCATAATAATCAGAAATCATGCTAAAAGTTACTGCGGAAACTGAAGAAGTTACCAGCCTTTTCCCCTGGCAGCTGGGTGACTGCAGGGCAGAAAGGTTCAGAGATGACAAAAGGTACCCCAAAATAACAGAAGAAGCTGCTTCACGCACAGGCTTTCCATCTTTTTCTTCACCCCAGTGCAAGTCAGTATGACTTGCAAACAACAGCAAAATATCTAATTTGTTTGTACATCAGAGACTTCTTAGGAGCAGCCGCCACTGCGAGATCACAGCTCCAGGTACTAAGTACCAAACAAGCACCTATTAACAGAAAGTGCTCACCCAAATCAGAAGAGAGCGTGAGACAAAGAGGGGCCCAGGAAGGTAAACGTGTCCAAGCCAACTCAGAGCCAGGAATAAAACTCTCATCTGTTGAAATAAAACCCATGGCCTCGTCCACTACCTGATAGTGCCTCTGAGCAGTGTTTTCATGCTCTAACAGGACTCCCTGAACAAGAGGAAAGCTTTCTGCCCGGCCTGCCATTTCTGTGTTTAATTTCCTCTTATTATTGTCCGAAGCACGCCCTCTGAATAGGATGCACCCACTACACGCTACACCCCCATTTCTTGGAAAGGGCTGTGATGGTGGATGAGGGCTGAAACGTCAAACCACCAGGAGCCCCAAGCCACAGCTGGATCCAAACCATCAGCTACAGCCTCCTCCCCGGTGACCCCTGCCTCCCCCTGGACAGGATGCCGACAAGACTGAACTCCATCCCACGGGCTTGGAAACACTTCTAAGAGCTAAATAGATGATAAACGCCAAACCCCCCCATGCTGCTTAAAAGCAGGTGCCATGAAATGCGTGCATCACCATGCCAGATCCCATCTGCATGGGGTGGCTGCTCCTGCCCGCAACAGCTGCCTGTCTAGAGCTGCTCCTGGTCCCCTGGGCTCTCCTGCCGGTCCCCCTGCCTGCTCACAGCACTTGAAGGCAGCAGGTTGCCTGCAGTTGCCATAGAAACTACACCTCACACCCTCCCCTTAATGATAGACAGGTGCCAGGATAAGTGAGCGGATAATCGACAAGCGGAGAACGATTCGGCGTGCTGGTGTTGGCCTCGCTGCAACTGTCATTACAGTCCCCGAGAAATGAGAGATACATTAATTCGAGCAGAGATGGGTTTTCTCTCCTCCCCGCGCTGATGCTTCCAGCAGCCGCCTCTCTGGCCAGGTTAAAGGAGGTTGGAAACAGGAGTGGGAGGGAAACCGAGTGGTTTCCACAGCAACAGCTGAAGGTGCGTTACTAGAGGGTTTGTCCATGCGAGGGAGTGAGGAGTTGACCTTTCTCACTTGATGGCCCGGCAGGTCTTCTACCCCCTCACCAGTGCAACCACCCAGGCATTTCCACCAGGGTGTATCCTGGGAGGAGGTGGGCACCATGCCTTCCTTCTGCCCCTTGCAAAGAGGACAAAGCAGGGCATTTGGGGGACTCTGAAAACCTGTCTGCTTTTTGAGACCTTGGGGCAAAGTCCTCCCTGAGCTAGACTGAGATGCAACAGCAGGGTGGGGAAGGGTGCTGCTGAGTTTACTGCAGACAAAGCCCATGATGAGGAGATGTGGGCATTATTACTATAGAATAGAATAGAATAGAATAGAATAGAATAGAATAGAATAGAATAGAATAGAATAGAATAGAATAGAATAGAATAGAATAGAATAGAATAGAATAGAATAGAATAGAATAGAATAGAATAGAATAGAATAGAATAGAATAGAATAGAATAGAATAGAATAGAATAGAATAGAATAGAATAGAATAGAATAGAATAGAATAGAATAGAATAGAATAGAATAGAATAGAATAGAATAGAATAGAATAGAATAGAATAGAATAGAATAGAATAGAATAGAATAGAATAGAATAGAATAGAATAGAATAGAATAGAATAGAATAGAATAGAATAGAATAGAATAGAATAGAATAGAATAGAATAGAATAGAATAGAATAGAATAGAATAGAATAGAATAGAATAGAATAGAATAGAATAGAATAGAATAGAATAGAATAGAATAGAATAGAATAGAATAGAATAGAATAGAATAGAATAGAATAGAATAGAATAGAATAGAATAGAATAGAATAGAATAGAATAGAATAGAATAGAATAGAATAGAATAGAATAGAATAGAATAGAATAGAATAGAATAGAATAGAATAGAATAGAATGGAATGGAATGGAATGGAATGGAATGGAATAGAAGTAGAATAGAATAGGAATACAATACAATACAATCTTTTCATTTGGAAGGGACCTACAACGATCATCTACTCCAACTGCCTGACCACTTCAGGGCTGAGCAAGAATTAAAGCATGATACTTAGGACACTGTCCAAGTGCCTCTTAGATGTCTGCCAGTTCAGGTTGAGGTGTCATTATCATTCCCTGCCTTCATTTTTCCCCTCCCTTCTTCCCTGTTTCTCAAAAACCCCATCCCAAAGAAGGAGAAGTGGCTGGTCAGAACTAAATCAGTGCGTGCCACTGGAGAGGCCACTGGTACAGCTCTTCGTTCGTCACAAGGCACAAGCAAGTGCTGGGCAAAGCAGCACTCCACTTCTCGGCAGCTGCTCACCAGCATGCGGCTCACACGGCTTTCCATCGCTTTTGACAAATGAATATTTGAAGCAGTTGTTTCTTTTATGTGGGCTTTACTGTCATTAGCACGTACAACTCGACATAAAACACTTTGGTGCGAGATCTTTTCTTCTGTTCTCTTTTTAGGCAGCAGATGAAAATCCTTTTAATAAAAAGCTTGTTTGGGGGAGGAAGAAAAACACATGCACACGCAAATCGGCTGAGCAGGGAAAGATGAAAACCTCCTTCAAGGTAATTAAATGATTATGTATCTTTTAAACCCAGCGGATAACAGATTTGTTATCTAGGCTTGCTTTTGGCTTTTGCCATTTTTTTTTCCTTCTCTTTCCCCCACACAAAGATACAGTCCTTGCAAGGCCCGGAACAAGATAGTGTTCATCTTAGAGAAGAAGAAGGCACAAAAGAAGACGTAATCCTTTATCCCATCAACTCAAGTAGGCTGCCCCAGCTTACCCAGACTTTTACAGACGTCTGTGAAACACTGACATGAAAACTCCCCGCTGGATCACAGCAAGTCTCTACAAAGACAAGACGGACGATGCAATCAGGTGTCTTGGGTAATAGATATCAGGAGAGACCGGTGCTGTTTCTGAAGCTCCTGGCACACCAGAGACCTTCAATTGTTTTACTCCACTGTGCTACCATTTCCTTCCACTACTCGTTGACTGCCTTGGCCCTGTACAGAAGAAAACGACTGAGCTCTCTGACTTGGTGATCATGTCAGGTAAGTAAAGGTTGATTTCACAGTGCGTTAGTCTGCAGTGCGATGCTTTGTGGTGCAGCGCTAAGCCTGTGCTATGACTTTAGCTACGGTCAACAACAAATGTCAAAAGCAGAGATAGGATGGCCAAGAAACAAAAATAGAAGCTTGGTCTGCTCCCCATTATCTTTGAGACTAATTCTCACCGCTTTTGACACCAGTTGTCTTCGGGGAAAACCAACAACAACAATCCACTTCAGTATTAAAATGTCTTTTTTTTTTTCCCCCCCTCATTCTTTGCCTTCCTGCCCTCAATAGCAATAATATCAGCTGCCTTTTATCAAGCAAGAATTCACTCAGTAGATTTCAAGCTAGTGGACCTGGCTTTCGAAAACCTTCTGTAAAGGGAAATTATACGCCAAGGTGAAGCATTTCTGCCGTTAATCATCTGCAGACATAGTCAACCCTATTTCATTGAGTTCAGTGCCGTAATCATAAATATTCTTGCTTTATGACCATGCTGGATTTCTTCTCCAGGAGCAAACACAGGCTTTCCCAAGGCTCCCAAACTAGTTGATTCAGATTTAGTTTGGGCAGAGCTTATTCACTGAGCACCTGACAAGTGAGAGCTAAGAAAGTTGTGGCTCCTTGTTGATAGCAAGGGACATGACTTTTCTGCCCTTTCTCCATCTCTGGTTTATTTTTGCCAGGCAGTGGTAGGACAGCTGCCCTGTCCCAGCTTGGGGCTGGCTGATCAGAGCTATCCACCACGCAATTCAGTGGCACCCCTGGCTGGTAGGTAACACGCTATTCAGATAGAAACAACGTTCTGCCTTCTGTACAGCATGAGTCATGGCCAAGACCTTTCTGCTGACCCACTGGATCAGTCTCCAATTCATCCTGCATTCTGCATTAAGCTCATACAAGAAGGAATTAAAAAAAAAAACAAAACAAAACAAACACTAAAAAAACAACTACAGTAAAAACCCCAGGATGTTCTCAGAGCACATGAAGAAGACCTGAAAGGAAGGCAGGTGAGCCCATGGGAATCCAGAAGCTTGTGAGATGTGCCAAGGAAATGATGGAGCTGGATGTACACAAGGGCACAAGCTTCCCTTCAAAGTGCTAAAGGCTGGTCCAGAGGCGATGGGTACCAGCCCAGTCGGTCCTTTTACAGACCAGGCCATCTGGAGAGTAGGAAGCCTCAGCCCACATGACGGCAAGATGCTGTACAGGCAAAGGGAGAAAAAAAATCACCTGGAGGTGGGTGTATTGTCAAAGAGAAGGTAAAGGCCACAGTGTAGGGGAGGGGAGCAGGTTTGGCATGCAAGCAATGATGATTACAGAGGGAAGGAGTTTCTGGCACCAGTCCATATGACAGAGTAACACCAATATTTGTTTGCTTGGCAAAGAGTCTCTTTGTGCAATCAGACCATACGATCCTGGAAACTGGCCATGCTAATCTGCTCAGCAGACTCATGGGAGGACTGCAAATGGGATGGTCCAACCATCCCATGCTGGTAGTACAGTTTCTCATCAGTAACCCCTCAAGGCATACTGATTTAGCTGGTACTCATGTCTGGATGGTTGCAAACACATCCCGCCCTCATCCTCCTGTGGTCCAAGTGCTTATAGAGGAAAGGATGGAAAAGAGCATTACAGGTGGAAATGAAAGGCCAGTAAAAACAGGACCACTCAAGGCAATAGTATGTTTTGAGCACTACTGAAGATGGCATTAGGAAGGCTGGAAATGAGCTTCAGTCCTGTCAACATTTTGAGTCATGTTAGGTCATTGGGAACTGGGCGTAAGTCTAGATGGCCAGGCTTGGCTTCAAGATACCAAACAGTTTCTATTGTTTAAAGAACTCACTCAACAAATAGGCACGGGTACAGGACAGCAAAGGAAAGAATTAAAGGTGAAAGTAAAAAACAGGCAGTGGAAATTTCAGTGAGAGAGATGAGTCAGTGAGAAAACGGCTTCTCAAGACAAGCATGGGAAATATACGCGGCATTTGTTCAAAGTGCCATTTGACAAAACTTCTCTGGCCACAGAGCTAAATAAATCTGTGTTTGTCAGAATGCACTTGTGATGCCATCTTTCTCCATCCCTGGTGTCCCTGAGGGCCACCAATGCACAGACAGCAATGAGAAGGACCCTGAAACTACAGGGCATTTCTCACACTGTCAAGCAGAGACCTATCTCTGAAAGTTTTGAGGGTTGCATGGCCATTATCCCTGCAGATATTGTTCAGTTGTTCCAGTGCTGAGAAGTGTTTCTTCTGTGAAGCAGACACCAAAACCAGCTCCTGAGCTGAGCAGCTGACTTCCAAATGTTTTCTCCCATGGGAAAGAGGTTTGTGCCCAGAGATGGTTTTGCAGCAGAAGCCAAGAGGGGTCTTGCCCTCATTAGCAATGACCAATGTAACATAAACGTGTCTCATGATGCTATCATTGCCTTGTAGATCAATAGTCGTCTTCTAAGGTCAGGTTTGTGCCTCTCCCTGCTGCCATGCACATTGCACAGAGGGGCTTTGCAAGATCAGAGGGGGAGTATTTGAAGCTCAGCAGGAAATCCTCTGTTAAAGGGGACAGAAGAGAGAAAGAGCAACCTCTAATGACCGACAAAACCCCCAGACTGGAACTGTCTCCTAGTCTGAAGATGATACATTTCATAAGGAAAGCCCATGAGAGGTGATAAAGCAGCAACGGGAAAACTATGCTAAAATGGATAGATTTGGAGAGGGCAATGAGTCCTCTGCCTTCTCCCCAGTTCTGCAGCTCGAGACCTTGACAGAGATAAAGACTAGTAGCTGTGCCATCCCCAGTCCCTTCCCAAGGAACTGGGATGACACAGAGTTTCTCATAATCTCCTTTCCAATGGGAGCAAGTGTCAGAAATAGCAGAGATGTGGTAGGGGTTGAGGGAAGAGGAGATAACGCTGTATTTTGTAGACTCTTCACTTTGGGCAGGGGGTTGAAGGAGAGAATAGTGGAGAACTGAGAAGGTGAGTCCTACGCTTGGCACATGAGACACACCAGAGGAGTCTACCAGAGGAGATAAATGGTGGTGGCATTGCTCAGCAAGAAGCTCAAAGTGCCCCAGGGAATGCCGCCTGAGCAAGAGGTTGAGGTCCCTCCAGTTCCTGAAGTGGAAGGCACAGAGATCTGTGGCCAGTAGGACTGGCCAAACTCTGCCAAGGCTCCATGTGAGGGAATAGGACCTGTCTGGTTGGGATAGCCGACCAGAAGGGCTGAACCCTGGGCTGCCTTCCTGCCACCACTTCACCACTGAGCAGAAGGTGCCAAGCCCTCCGGCTCCTCAGCAAGTTTTCCAGCAGGTTTACAGCAAATTCTGAATCCTGGGAGATAAAGAACTGGCAGCCTCCCTGCTCATGAATATTTATGCCCTGTCCCAGTGCCACAGCAGTTCAGGATGCCTGCTCCAGAACACCTCAACCAGCACATATGTGACATCTCAACCAGCACGCAACAAAGTGGTGGGAGGGAACGGGGGATGCCATGGGTGTGCGAAGACACTACACCTGTGTCATTCGGTCCAGTAAACTGGCTTGCCTGGGCCATGGGCTGGGGGTAGGTGGGGGAACACGTTAGAGGCACCAGACCCATCAGAAAGTGTAGGGACCGGGGGGATTTCATCCTCCGAATGCAACGCATGTTGCCGGAGACTCCAGCAGTCGCCTTTGTGCCAGGCGGTTCAGCAAATATCAGATCTCTTAATGGGTACTGGACCCTCGGGCCAGGCAAACAACGAGTCATCTCAGGTCATTTACCAGCCAAGCCAGGATGCTTTCAGACCATTCCTGACTAGGAAGTAATTAAGTGGCTTCCTATTTGTATTCTCCCGAGCTCCACTTGTCTGCAAGTGCTCATTAGTTACAATATGAGCCAGACAGCGTTTGCAGCGCAGCAGCCAGCTCTGTATGAAGCCCCAAGGTCCAGTTCATCCCAGCGACTGGCAATGAGGCATTCCCCAGCCTTGTCTGGAGGCAGTGTGATGCACTGGCCATTAGGGACCAAACCCATGAAGCCACAGAGGTGCTTGAAGCACGGCTGAAATCCACTGACACTGTGGACATAGCCCGAAATCCTCTCCAGATCTCAGCAGCCTCTCTGCTTAAAGACAACCTCCTTCTTTGCTGGAGGAGATGCATGCCCAGTGTTTCCTATCCCTCCCAGTACCCTGGTACTGGGAGCTTGCAGTGTCTTTCCAAGGTAATGCACTCCTATTCTATGGGAGGGATAGGGCAGGTCACTGGGGGGTCTGGCAGAGCAGAGAGGAGAGGAGAGAAAGGTGAGGGTCTCCTGGAGGGTGACCAGAAGAGGGAGAGGGTGGGACGAGTGCTGGAGAAGCCTTCCTGGACTGTTGGTCTGACCCAGGCCAAAAGGCAACATCAGCCCTGGTCAGCCCACGTACGCAACGCGTGCCCCGTGCCCCTGCCTACCTCGGGCAGCTTGACTCGTCCCTCCTGGAAGGAGCAGAAGCTGGGGTCGTGAGTGCAGACGTGGCGGTACTTGCACCAGTGACATCGGTACGGGCTCTCCACGCATGACAGACACCTGGAGACGGAGAGAAAGAGTAGTAAATCGGCCAGCTGAGCCCTGTCAGCCAAAAAGATAGACCTTGAGGCTCATAGTGTTTCTCAGCAGGCAATATAGCCCAGCAAACATTGGTTTTGCCACCACTAGTAGAAGGCCATGGGCTTTGCACTGACCCATCACTGTCAGGTCTCAGGATGATGCTGGACTTTCCATGGCCTGAGCTGGTTGTCGCTGCGATCGCAAGTGTCTCATATTAATTAGATCATTTAGATTGCATTCATAGTAACTAGAGTAATATTGATTATTGTTGTGTTTTGGTTGCCCTCTTACAACGTTTAATCAGACTAACAACAAGTTCTCAGCTTCATACATAAAAGGCATTCCCCTTTGTGCCCATAACAAAATCCTGAGTGTAACAAAAAATACAAGATCATGGGAAGGTGGCGAAGGGAGGGGGTGGTGGGCGGAGTGGTGCCCACGGAGGGGAGTCCCTGTGCACCAGTAGTCCCAGCTGGCTAATCCTCCCACTCACACATTGTACAGAGGCCAAACACAAACTGGAATGCGCCAAGGGCAGAAACCAAGGATGAAGCAGGGAATTTTCTCCCCCTGTGTCCCACAGGGTTATTCACGTGAGTTCTGCCCAGGGTGATGGGGCTTCTGCAAATGTGTTAACTCTGTTCTTCTTTTCTTCATCTCAGCAGAGGTGTAAAGACAATTGCAGCAACTGCTCAGGAAGCAGAGGGCATGTTTAGGAAGCCACCTACTCAGCGTGTAGGAAAGGGCTATTCCCTCCATCTTACAAGGTTTTGCTCCCCTATGCCCCATAGACCCTGTAGAGCGAGAGCTGCAAACACCTCCTGCCTGTCGTATAGCACTATCTTATACCTACATCACTCTTTTTTCTTTTTCTTTAATTTTATTTAATACAATGGCTGCTCACCGGCAACCAAACTGAGCCATAACAAGCTCTTTGCACAAAACAAAGAGCGGATGGTGGCAACTCCTGATCACTCGCGCTGTTGGAGATCTTCATGCAGCTGCAGGCTCTGAAGTACCTTGGAGGGGACTTGGGGATGGAAATTTTCTTGGCCTTTGTGTGCCACTGGGTTTTTAGTGGGCAGGAATGAAAAAATTGCCTCCAGTAGAACTTGGCTGAGCCCAACCGGCAGACGCACACCCTCTCCCCTGTCTCTGTGAAATCTCGCTCGACTCAAATCCACTTTCAGCTCTGGTAGAGTGAGCTGTTCTTCAAATTGGTAACAAGTGCTTGCTCTGATACATCAAATTAAAAATGGATAGCGTATTATAGTTTGTCAAGTAAGAAACCAAAACATGCCATAAATATTTAACACCACCATCTCTCCTGCTCTCCCCCCAACGCTTGCTTTCTGACACTGTTTGTCAAAGCAGCAGGAACACGGAAATAGGATTTGCCTTTCCTTGTGAATTGCTGAGCCACAGTAATTATCTGCTTTTGGCACTTCTGATGGCTCAGTGGTGGGGACAGAGCCGCTCAGCTTGCTCAGGGGTGGATCAGCCTGCTGAAAGAGCATCTTTATGCAGGAAAGCTGCAGACCTGCTCTGGTGGGGCACCTCCTGAACAGCCCTGGGAGCCTGTTAAACCCCAGAAGGATGGGGCGGAGGGCAGGAAAGGAGTTTATGGGATAAAAAAGATGGTCTTGAGGGAATCAACTGGGTGTTCCCTGCTCAGTTCACATCATGTAGAAAACAGCAACTCCTGTCTTTCTAGATCTGAGGGCCCAAGACCATGCTAACCACCTGGGGCAGGTTCCTACTGGTGGGACCGACAGCATGGACGAAGGGTGGAGGTGCATAGGGGTGGGCAGGATCCAGCCATCCAAAAACAACCGCTTAATGGGAAGATGAGGGGGGGTCATATTTTGAGGTCATGACCCACTTTTGACTCCCTTCCCTGCCAGTTCCCACTGATGCGATGCACCTCTGCCTGACGGACACATAAGGATGTACCACTCCTCAGGGCAATGCCTTCCTGCAAAGGCAGCTCATCAGCAGAAGAAATAGTCACTATACTACTCTCGGTCTTCCCAGGAGAGATCCCACCATGCTGAGCATTGACCAAGTGACCCTGTGTCACTGGCCACACCTTGACCCCTGATCACCTCCACACCTAACCAGCTTCCTGAGGGCCATGTGCCCCAGCCAGCAGTGGGTGCTATGGCAGATCCAGGGGTGGAATGGAAAGCAAATACCAAAAGAAGTTAACATACGAGTTGTGGACGCTGCAGTTGTAGAAGACGAAGCTGGTGCTGGCAAAGGTCATACCCGTTTCCTTGGACTTGAGCTGCAGCTGGACAATGTGATGGTCTCCTGGTGAAAAAAATAGACAAATCAGTGTGTGACTGCGTTGTTAGCCTAGTTCAGCCCTGTTGGCCATGCCACCAGTCTGAACCTGGAGCTGTCCTACAAAACCTCGGCTTGTCTATCCTCAATAGCTGTAGGAAGTGCAATAAAATCCTTCTAGAGCCTGGTTCTCCAAAGGGTACATCTTCCCCTCTCTTATGGTACTGGCATGAGGGAGTATGTCTTCACCACTGGAAATTATCGTACCTGTGATCAGAGTCTGGGCCATGATGACAACAGGTCTAGACCTCCCTGATTTCAAAAACATGGTGACTGAAGTCATCAGGTAGGAAAGCTAAGCTCAAAGAGAGGACACAGATATCTGGAATTAGGAGGCTATTAAAATGGAATACTGTCTTTAAAGTTCTTCCTTGCTCCTGGTTCATCTGATGTCCCCAGAAGGGGCCTGTAGTTGACTGCTGGACCCAAACATTGGTGGCCTGTGCATACACTGCCTGAAGGATAAACATACCTGATTTCCTGAGGGGATAAAGAAAGATCGACTTTTTCCTCACTCTCATTATTTAACATCTCTGAATAGGGCCCAGTATCCAGGACAACCGTGCCTGAAGAAGGCCACCTGCCTGAAGGCTTCTTCATGCCTGAAGAAGATCCTGCCCCGAAAGAGAGGTTGTACTTTGATAAAACAGGATGGAGGAAAGAGCAAAGAGCAAAGTAACAGTGAGGACAGGGTAGGAGCTCCCTATCTGCGGCCTGGGAAACGCTGATGAACAGGGAGATTCCCATATGAACAGGAAGATTCCAGGTTCGCTCACTCCATTCACCCCGAGGTCCATTCATCCACGCCTTTGGCTACAAAGAACAAAGCTCAGTGTGAGGAACATCCACCAGCCATTGCACTTCCAGAAGGACTAATCCATTTCCATAGCAGACGCATCCACTAGAATACCTGCACCTCAGCTCCTACACACCGCCTCCTCATTCCCTTTCCCACTGGTCCCATGCTGGGCAGTCAACTGGTGCCTCTTCTCACAAAGCCAAAAAGCCCTATTCAGAGCCCATCAGCTGCGGGTAATGAGAGGGTGCAGTAATTGCAGTAATTTGGTGGGGAAGGGCTCCATGTTTAATTCAAAACTTCAACCTGGCTGGCCCTTTCACCTCTATTATTTTCCTCCTCACCTGAAAGATTCATTAATCAATCGGGCTAAAGCAAACTTGACAATTCATCACACCGCGCGCTTGCGTGTACGCTCACCCACCTACAGGCACACGCGCGCACAGACACCACACGCTTCACTAAACACATTTTGCTGCCAGTCCTCGACTCTGCTGCCCATCTGCTGCCGCCGCCTTTGACAGCTCTGTTAACCGCTTCCTATTTAACAACTTTGCCAGCGTCTTGCATATATTTTAAAACAGGTTGCGAGGATTGGATGGCTCCAGGGATCAGATGTGCTACAGGGCAGCACATCCTCTGATTCAAATCCAGCTTCTGGCACTATGCATGGAGAATTTGGTCTTTGCAGAGGTGCGGACCACCAGCTGCTGAAGGTGATACAAGCCGTAGGTGCCCAGGAAATCATCCTTCACGTAAATCTCTCTCTCTTGTCCTGCCTCCAGCTTCCACTACTATTTTTGTTTGCTGGTTGTTTATAGACTGGCCCGGGACAGATGTCCATACTAAGGAGATAGGTTCTGGCATCTCTCTTAGTAGGCAAACACGACTGATAACTTGGTGGGACTGAAAGTGGTAACAGTTCTTCAGGGGCTTGTTTTGGAGCCACAATGGAGAGCACATGCAGCTTGGGAAAAGCAGAGATGATGGTGACAGTTTGTTTCACTTCATTTTTTGTGGCCGGAGGATCCTCAGAGACAAACTTTACAGTAAAATTTAACAAGACGCCAAGGACAAAAATGGCAGCATCCTCTCTGAGCCTCTTGGGGTGATCAGCAGGGTTAACGTTTTTATATGAAGTCCCTGCAAAGAGACACAGGTGCTTTCGAAAGTAACTAGAAAAGTTGATAGAAAAGAGAAAGAAAAAATGGCAGGAAGTTGAGGGGTGGGGGGCATCCTTGGAGACAAGTTATTTCTGTGCTGGACCACTCTGGAGAGGGAGCCAGTAACAAAAGAGGAACAGCTGAAGACAGTAAAGGTAAGAGACAGAGACAAGGAACTGAGCACACAGGTCTAAATCTGGGAGGAGCAGGATGAAATTACAGACAGGATCATTCAGGTCTTAAGGACTTTCTGGCTGCTGCAGAGGGTGGGATGTGTTGAGAGCACGTACAGCCTCCTTCCCTGGGTTGTGTAACACCAGCCTGGACAAAAGGTGAGCGAATATCCCACATCGTCGCTTGGCTTTGCTAGATATATGTAACTGCCACTCGGTGGCAGTCTGAAAACACATACTATCACGCTTATAAGCACCTTAACGCAGGTACTGGTATTGCAGCACAACACTTGCACACGTGTGCACTCATAAACACGCACATTCAGACAACTCCCAGTACGAGCACCAACACCCGGTCCCACCTACCCCCTGTGCTTTGCGTACTCTGTCCCCAGGCTCCCATGAGCCAAACTCTGCTTTTGGGGAAAGCAGAGGAGACACAGGGGTGTGGGACGAGGAGAAAAGGGAGAAGTGGTACAAACGGAGGAGCTGTGGGATACCCACCATTTTCTGTGATGATCTGGGGCACTTCTTTGGCAGCTGGTGAGATGCATTGGATCTGACTGCCCACCACCAAACCATCCATCTCCGAAAGGTCCTCGAAGGTGCAATTGACTCCTGCTGACAGCTCGGGGACATTGTAGGTCTCCAAGACCAGCTGCAAGCAAAGAGGGAGGGAGGGAAGAAGAGACAGAAAAAAAAAAGAAAAGAGAAAATACTAAGCCAAACAACAGAGCTGGGTCAGCAGGAGAGAATTACACTGGAGAGGTTGGACAAAGAGCCTCTTGCTAGAGAGAGCATCCTCCTTCAACAGAAAGCAGCGATTCAGGAGAGGGATGTGTGTGCGGAGGGGGAAGGAGATGAGATGCTGATGCCGACACAAGTGGTACGTGGCTATGCAGGGACAACGGCACTGCATCCCAGTGCTGGCTGGGTCAGTGGAGAGGAGTGAGTGCTCACTATCTGTCATGCAAGTGTCAGGTTAGGCAGGGAGTCTTTGGGGCCAGCTGTGAAGACTAGGGTTTTGGTGGCCCCAAGGCACGCGGTTTCTGAGGAAGGTGACTACTACTCACAAGAGGCACTCTGCAGACTACAGAGAAACTGTAGCGCTCCAGTCTAACTCTCTATGGCCTGCTCTCCTAGCATCAGCAGATGGGGGAGCGCTCTGTCACCAAGTTCCTGTGTAAGGAGAGTCTAGTTACAGCCTTCAGTCCACCACAAAGAAACGCCGTCTCTAGAGGCACAGCAAACCTCTCCTGCCCATCCCACCAAAGAAGCAGTTGGACCTGGGGACATGCTGTGGGCTGCCATACATAAAAAAAAAAAAAGCTATGAAGGAGAAATTTCCCATGTTTATAGAGTTTACGACACCCATTGGCATTGCTATGTCATTGCCCATGGTCATGAAAGAAAGGAATGTCATGGCTGGTTTCCACCAGGTTTGTTCTCTGGAGAAGGACACACATGCTGCTAACTTCCCAGGTCCTGCACCACTGTGTTCCATCATTGAGGGTCCTGCCCATCCCACTAGACCATGTATTAACAGAGAGGCATCCCAGGGTACTTCCAGGACCCGCTGATGACGTACTAGTAGTTAGTGTAAATCTAAAGGTTTTGTGACCAACCACTAGAGCCAGCCACTTGATGCAGGCACAAATGCAGATGCTCTTCACACTTGCCTCATTCATGAGCTAGATGAGGCCCCATCTGATGTGACAGTCACTACAAGGAGATACAGATGCATGCTGAAGTGTTGTTTCTACCAGCACGAAGAACAGAGGAGGCCAGTCCAGGTGACAAAACAGGAGAGGATGACAACAAAACATAACATAACATAACGCGTACTGCTCCTCCACACTGTGTCTTCCTCACTTAGAGAGGGCTTAAAGCTATTCACACTGGGGACCATCAGGAAGAAAGGCTGAGCAGACAGGCCTTAGCCCTGGCTGACATAAAGCCTTTTTGAGAGTATGTTCATTTTTGTCAAGGAGAAAGTTGATTTTTTTTGGTCTTGGATGGGGAGTAGGAAAAAGCTTTGGTTATTTGGGTGGATTTGGCACTCAGGCTAAATCCATTCTCCCTGCTCATTAATACACTGCTAGCAATGAAGAAGGGGAAGCTATTCTTCTTAACAAATACTCCTGTCTGAGCATGGGCAATGCAGAATGAAGATGCGACATGCAGAAGATGACACCAATGGATAGGCCAGTAGTGCTTGGCAACAAACATCATAAGCCATTGCACACTCTGGACAGACAAGAAGTCCTACATCCCACATGCCTGCTCTGGAGCTGCTTTTATAAGGGAAGAATGGATCTTTCCCCCAGCAAGTATCTCTTCTCAGAAATCCCAGAGTATCATCCCTGGACTGAAACGGACTCAATTTTCCAAGTCCACAGACTGAAACAGACTCAGATACAATTTTAAAAGTCCCTGTTAGTGCCCCAAATCTAAAAGATTGTCTGGCCACAAAGATACCTTCTCTCTGTGAACTCAATATCATTGACCCTTTGCTAGAGTCCAAGTGAGACTTGGTAAGGACACCACCAGCCATTTGTTCGCTGCTGCCCCCCTCCTGATATGCCAAGAGACTATCTATCTGTGGAGACTGTGTATGAGCTGTGACATCAGTCTATCTGGAATCGGGATGAGACTCCCATTGAAGTATTCATGCAGTTCATTGGGTAACAGTCAGATGATGGCAACTTCTGATCCCAGCAGCTCTGGGTTGACTTGCCCTGCCAGAGTAACCTAGAGGTAAAGGTCTTTTATTCTATTATCAATTCCAACTGCCCTGAGCCAGCTAGTCCCCCAGGATTTATTCCAACATGAAAGAATTCAACAACTACTGAGAGAATAAGAAAAAGAAACCTTGAACTCCCAGAAGAACAAAGGACTCAAGATGTCTCAGATCAGTTTTATTTGAAGCCTAGGAAAATAAAGTCACAGCAAAGTTAAGAGGCTGAAACAAAGCAGCGATGATTGGACATGCAAGCTTTGAAAGGCCGATTTCATTACCACTGAAGAAACCCTAGCACTCCAAAACCTGTCACCTGGAAGCCGTCTGGCAGCTGCACCTTAAGCAACACCATTTAGACCTTTCAGGGTATGGGGTTCATGAACAAATCATCCACAGATGGAGCCTTTTGGGCCTGAGTTATCAGCTTAATTCTGGATCAAACTAGTTTGGCCCAAAGCACAGAACCCTGGTAGCCTGAACAAAATAGGTCCCTGCCTCCTTCTCAGAGGGTGTTGAGATCTCACCACATAAGGTACTGCTGTCATGAGTAAGGATGTAAACCACAAACTGCTTAGATTTTGAACAGAGGGTTTCTTGTCTCAAGTCCAGAAAATCAGGATCATCTACTGCTCTACCAGCATTCACTGTGTGGCTTAGTTGGCTGCTGACTTGAGTAACTCAAGGCCATAAAGGCTAAACGTTTTGCTGAGGAAGAGAGAGAATGAACCTTCATGCTGAGAGCATGAAGCTTGGCAGCCTTAGGTTCCTCCGCAAGGCATCCTGCCTCCCTGCTCTCTATGCTCAGGGCTGGAACTGAAGCAGGGTGGAGTTCTCGGTGGCTTGAGGCAGACAATTTCCACCCAAGGTGATAGAAAATTGGAGCTTATTGAAATAACATATGGTATCCCTCACTTGTGCTTATCCTAGAAGGTCATTTCATTATTTCTTGATAATCTCCTTTGCCTAAAGTCTGTGCCCAGCCGTACACAAAACCTTCTCCCAAGGCAGTAAACAACTACACTGCATGCACACAACACTCGCAAGGCCACAGAGACCCTTCAAACCCGCCCTCAGCTTCTTCTGGCAAACAGGAAAACCTCTTCTTCTTCACACTTCTAGACAGGGGATAACCCAGACCAAAACGTCCTCCCATGGCAAATCTTTCTCTGTGCTGGAAAGTTGCTGGGGAAGGTAATAGACTCTGGAGGCCCTCGTGCGTGGAGCTGCCAGACCTTCCCACTTGTGCTGAACCCAGGTGGCACATACCTGAGTCCGTCAAACTGCATGGGCAGATTAAACCTGGGGGGGACAAGGATTAACGTTCCTCACCAATACGTTGTACTGGGAGACGGAGATGTTGTTGGGATGCACGGTAAGCCGGACACACTGCTTCATCTCTGAGGCGAATCTCCGAGGCTCGCTGGAGCGTTCACATCGCTCCTTCCTCGTGCACCTGAGCAAACGGGAACAGAGAGGGACAGAGTTAGCACAAAACCAGGCTGTGAGGGTGAGGACAACCCTGGGATCTGGAAGGACTGATGGTTTTGGACGGAAAATCAACACTGTAACCTTTGGGACTGCGCTAGCTGGAAAACTAACACTCGTGATCCGACTCCAGCACTAGCAGCCACAGGATCACTCCAGAGGCTGGAGAGTTGCAAGGACACCATGAGAGGAGGAAGTGTGTTGGGTAAAAGCCAACATCCCTTGGGTAGGATGCAGATGCACTTCTCTAGAGATGCTCTATCTCTCCACCCACATCACCAGTACAGCATAACCTTCCTTGGCAGCCCTGAGATCTGTCCTCTCCAAGGGCAGTGAGACATCTTACACAGGGATGTCCTTTTAGAGTAGCTGTGCATAGTCCATGCTCTTTGGCCCTGCTGTGGTACTTGTGGGCTGCTGGTACCTCTCTGCTGGGAAGAGGCAGCTCTCCAATCCATTGCCCAGCAGCTCCTAAGGAGTCCCAGGCAGGTTGAGGGCACTGGTTTGAAAGTGCCTGACTGGAGGTGCCCAGAGTTGAATCTGAAAAATTCAACTGGTGCTCCCAATTAGTGAGATTTCAGTGGAATTGGTGGGTGCACAGCACCTGGGCTGTACAAGCTTATGAAGCTTACACCACGCACTAATTGTCCTCAGTGCTCTCAGCGCTGTCACTGCCTCTTGTCTCGTCTGCCCAGTGTAAACGCAAGCCAGCAATGTGAATTGGTAGCAGCACACCCTGTTTAAATCCAGATTTGCATTTGCTTAGCATAAAACACGTCTGTATTTTACTCCACATGCACTGCCAAGGCCATCGCTTCTAGGAAGGAAGATGTCTGCCTCGAAATCCACAGGGTTAATACAAAAGGACAGCTCCAACTGCATGCCAATTACCTTTTGCCATTAAGCTAATGTTATGGACTTGCACAGGGTGCCTTCAATGGATTTTGTTATTAGCAGTGCTATTACCCCCCATTAAAATCAGCTATAAAGCCTAAATGCGGATGTTAAATTATTCACCCACTCCCAGACTCCGGAGTCTCAGTTGTGAGAGCACGCAGGGGCTGCTGGAGGGTTAGCTCCAAAATCACCCCTCAGTGTCCTTGCTCCCTGGAACAGAGATTGTACCTATGTGCATGGGGATTTGCAGACAGGGATCTAAGGCAACACATGCAAAAGCAACCCAAGACATGGCTGAGCCTGAACTGGGATCCCAAGATTTTCAGCCTGAAAAGCTTGGGAACTGGCCCAAAACTTTAAGGCTTGGCATCTCTCTAGCAGCTGACAGTAGATAAAATGAGCCCCTCAATTTCAAACTCAAATTGCTCCATTTTTCTGGTAGCGGAAAGTTTTGTATTTCCAGTGGCAGTAATCATGAAGGGAGATCTCTGCCCTTCTCAGTGCGCTCTTGGTTTGCTTTGCAGATTTGAGAGAGCAAGAGCAGCACTGCAGCTCCGTTCCCTAGGAGCCTTCATCCCATTAAGTCTCCTTTAGCCCTGCCGCATGCTGGATCAGGAATTTTAACCGTGCAGTCTCCAGAGGGTTGGATGGACAGACGATTAACTACTCCCAAAACTGTAAGTCCCCTATCGCGGAACGAAAGCCACGGTAAAATGCAGACCTGAGATTTTTGTAAGCACTTCTATTAAACAAATAGGCACGGCAAACCCATCAAAGCTCGGCAGGGCGTGGGAACTCCTCTCCTGAGAATAGCTTGGAAGGAAACCCTTTTGGGCTCGGTGTCAAAGCACAAGTGCCCGAATTCTTCAAGATGTCCCGCTACCTCCCATTTATTTCCTCCAGCTGCAGCGCAAGAGAAATGTCTGGATTTTCTAAAAGTAAAAGGGCAGATACCCAGGCTCAGTTCAAGTACAAGAGCACAGTGGGTTGCAAGCACATCCAGCACATTCGCACAGGAGGACAACACATGGGTATAGGTTAAGCTCCAAGGAATGTGGCTTGTATTCCCAACCCCACCACTGAGCAGGAATATAATAATCAGCATTTTATCTTGCTGTTTAGTGGTCATACACATTTAAGACGCGTAACTCCTCAGACCAAAAACTCACTCTACATTAGACTGATGCGTCTTGCAGCCTTGATATCTGTTGTAAGGTATGTTGCCACCCAAATAATGAAATGATAAAAAATCCAAACTAAGCCTGGTTTTAATATACCGTTAAGGTTGCAGTGTCAGGGGCTCAGGAATTAGACTGAAAGGAGCTTCTGCACTCCTAAATCTGCTCCCTGCACTGAAGCACTGCAAGCCAGACTTTAATTACAGGATCACACGTTATTATTCCTTTTTTTTCCACAGGTGATCTCAATTCTGCTAATTCCTAACTTTTGACTTTCGCTATCTGATTTTTTCAATGCAATTTCTCAATTTAAAACAAATTGAGGGGAAAAATACCCAAAACACCCGACTGTGCCTGGTGCTTGAGTCTGACGATGGGGGATCTTTACCAAGCTGAACCAAACCAAGCTGGGGTCTGGGTCAACTGCAGGGTTCAGGCACTTGAGTCAACATCACAGACCCTTTCCTGGAGCTAGCAGCATAATTCATCCCAGGTAACTGATCCCAGCTGCTGCATAAATCAAGGCTAAAGGAATGGAGCCACCTGCCAGCGGGTTTTGTAGGTTTGCCCATGCAGGATGCAGTGATGGGGCCTCTTCTCCAGAGCCTTTTGGTTTCCCTCATCTCCTCTTCCTTGACCACCTTGTCTATCCTGAGCTGGAACACATGGAGCATCCCATGGGTTTACAGACGATGCTCTCCCGTGCATCCACCTGGCACCTGCAGTTGGGATTCTTCAGAGGCAAAATGCAGATCTTCAGTGGACCAGGAAAAGGTACAGATCTGTCATAAAGTAACCTTCTCCCTCCAGTCTTCCTCTGCGCTGTCAAAAATGTTCTACCCTTCCCCGAGAGCGGGGGAACGGCAGCGAAAATTATTTCAGCGTGTGCAGAGCGAAGTATTTCCCTCCAGCATCAGCCTTTCCAGTCCCTGAATGGTGTTGGCTGAAACGCAGAAACAAACACGGCAAAAGACCCAGCCGCTGAAGGCAGCTGCCCAGAGGGGACATTCCAGCCCAAAAAGTAACTTCAGCAATTTCTAAATAGAGACGAATGGGACTTTTAATAAATAAGTAGTTCCAGACACAAGTGCCTGCCTCAGAAAAGTGATCACCTGGAAGGCAGGTGCCTGCACAGGGCAGCTGGACTGTGAAAGGGATAACAAAATATCCCAACCCCAACTAATCATTGCTGCTGTCTCTGTTGGGAGCCAGCGTGTACTTTGGGCCCTGGGAGATGGCTGTGGCTCTGCTGCGCTCTCATCTGGTGTGTCTAATACAGTTTATGTAGAAAAAAAAAAAATAATACCTTGTACTGCCAATAACTGTTGCACTTTAATAAAATATCAGTGCCTCTAACATGCTGGGTCTGTCAATATGCCGAGATCACTTTCCACTGCCACATAACCTAATTCAGTGCTATTCACGCTATAATTAGCCGGTGCGTAACTCCCACCCAGTGGCATCGCATTACATTTAAGACACCTAAAAGAGCATATTCCACTCCTGAACTTATTTGCATAAGATTATGGTGTAGACATGGCACTTCTCCGTACATCTTAATAACACCTGCTATTTCATTATCAGCTGCATCTTTAACAATTGCAAGTGTCCTGCTTCTTTCCAAACCATTAATACAAACACTAAGAAACCAGTCCTACCGCTGAACCATAAGGAATATTATTTCCTCCTCATCTCCCATTAAGAATAAATACCGCTAACGCTAACCCTCTGTTCACCATCCACTAACCAATTATTTTAATAATGTTAAATTAATACTTTGTGCTTCTATAGCATCTCTCATCTGAGGATCTCAAAGGGCTTTGCCTGGAGCTAATTAAACTTCACGACACCTCTGTGAGGTTGAAATGCTTCTATGCAGAGACTGGAAAGCGAGGCATAGATGTATGGATGTGAAAGAGCAGAGCAGAGCCCAGGTCTCCTTGAGGATGAGATGAAGGCCCTGGTTTGGGACCCAAGAGATCATGGTTAAATCCCAGGTCTGCCCTCTGGGATCTAAAACCACTGGTTGGGGCCACATTCTACAAACACCGGCTGCACAAAGGCGAGGTGCAATTCTACTTCTGCAACAAGATGCTAAGGGCTCTTCTGCCTCGGCTAGAGCTTGGTCAAACCAAGCCCAGACTCACTCCACCACCTCCAGGGTTTATCCCTAAATGTCCATGGTTAGGTGGGTTAATCCGAAGTCCAGAAATCTGTGGAGAGGCTGGGCACAGATTAAAGAGCTCCATGGGACCAAGCTCCATGGGACCAAGGTGTCCAGCACTCTCTCTGGACATTCATTAGGGTCAAAGTACTTCACAGTCTCATGAGCTTTTCCCTTCGTCAAACCTGCTGACAAGGCAGCCCTTAGTATCACCTGTGATGGCAAATTAAATGCATTTAAAAGGCACCATGGCCCTTCTACCTCCCCTTTTTAGTGGTAATTATTTTCGAAGACATGCAAAACCCTGATAAGATCATGCAGTGAGTTTCTCTTATAATTTCGACTTCCAGGGTCCGTGGTGCTCAGCTGCTCCGCAGACCTGTGCGGTGGCCTGGGGCCACAAGGCTTTGGGAAGAGGTGGGAAGCTGTTCTAATTCACACCATTAGCCACATCTGGTGGTCCCTGCTGGAGACCAAACTAACTGACACCCTGAGTGGACAAAATAGACAGAGACAAATAGTCCTGGGAAGAGAAAGCCAAGGAGGAAGTTTCTGTAAACCTTTTTTCCTTCTTTTTTTCTTGTGGGGAGGTGGAAATAATGCATTTACAAACCAACACATAGTCCTGACTGAGTCTTTCTTGTTTATATCCATAGCTGTTGAAGAAAAAGAAGATTTTGATTATCTGTTTTCTTCTTTTTTTTTTTTCTTCATTTTCCCAGAAGCAGACCAAAATATCCAACTTCCCTAACGCGAGACACAAAAAAAGTGTCAGTTTTCTGGCAATGCAAAAGGTCTTATCTGCAATTTTGTCAATTAAAAACAATTTTCAAGACAAAAGAGTGGTGATTGGATCTGATCAGACATTTCTACTCAGAACAGAGGGGCTATTTTTTTACAAATGGCAATTAGCACATTATACATTTTTTTTTTAATTCAGGAAAAAAAAATAATCTTACCATTAAAAAAAAATGAATTCCAAGGAATAAAATCCAAACAAATTAATCTTTTTTGGAGAAGCCTAATCATTTGATGCACAGAAGCTTTTTTGTTTGTTTGTTTGAGTACTTTTGCATTGCAAGGCTCGTAATCTGGCCAGTGAGGTGGTCTCACAGGGAAGACGAGGGATGTGATTTGATGTATTTGATGCCAAAGGTAGGGAGAGCAGCATGAGAGACAGCTCAGTGGTTTGGGTCTGCTCAGCAAACCAAAATGACACCCTTCCACCACCTCCAAACAGGTAATTTACGGGCATCGCTGTTTTGCAAAAGGTTTTGACATTTCAGCTTTGCTTTCTGATTCCAAACTGTGACATTTCCTGCAGGGGACAAATTCACTCACCCTTTGAAAAAATAATCACAGCCACCCTTTCCTTACACCTTCCCACCAGCACTGGTAAACTCTTGGTGGCAGGTGAGGACCAGTGTATGCCCCATTCACTCCAGCAAGGACAGGCCACCGGGGCGGGATGGTACCATTTGATGGGACACAAGCTCAATGTTGGGATCCCCATTTGGCTCCCCAACCTGTTAATTGCTAGACATTTTGTTGCGGTGTGGGGTCACTCACACCAAGGTCCTCAGTTCGTGCAAGTTGGAGATGTTGCTCCATCCCATTCCTCACCCCTTCCCAGTTCTGTGTTTTTGTGCGTGGACACAGTTGCCCATGCTTTTCTCATGTCTCTTAAGGTCTGCCCCTTAAATTCACTGTCTTTTAGTCCTGCCTTCTTCTTGTCTTCTCAGATTGTCTGTCTCCTTGACTCTTGTCACAAAGGTTTTCATGTGTCTCCTAATCTCCTCATGTCCAACCAAAAGAAAATAGGATGTGGGGAAAGAGAATATGGGCCTGGGTGTTTTTTTGGTTTCCCAGTTAGAAAGAAGGATGAGACAGGAACAGAGCAATTAAAGGGATCTGGGGACGTAATAAGAGGCTTGTTTTAGCCACAGCCTGACCAACTTGTAGAGCCGGCATTGTGTCTCCTGGGATGGTTTTATCACAAAGGGGGAGCAAGGCTGGGGAGGGAGGGAGCAGTTGAAATTTGCCTTTCCCCCTGCCGGAGCCAAAGCAATTTTCTGGCTGGAGTCAGGAAAAGGAAGGAGGTTCAGTCCCACTTGCATGTAAAGTTTAAGGTCAGTTTTAGCAATGTTTTGACATTTCTAGGTTCCCTTGGGGTCCTAAGAATAGGAATGCCATAAATGTCGAGACGTAGACATAATTGACCTTAAACTTTACGTGGTGATGTGGCAAATAGCTGTTCCTCCCTGTCTACTCTTTCTGGCCTCCAGGTTGCCCCCCATCCCTCTCAGAGGATAACTGAAATTTATCTCTCCCTAGCATGAAGGAGTTAAGCTTTATCCACTGCCTGGAATATTCCATTCAGGACAGAAAGACAGGAGATGCTGTAGGAAAAAAAAAGGGCAAATCTAACCTGAGATCATGCACAGGATCATTCCTGGGAAACCTGTCCTGGAGGTGATAGGAGGGGAAGCTTTCTCAGCAAATTCATGTGCATCCGAGAAAGGAGTCAGACTCTTGTTTTCATCTTTGGCTCTAACCCCAAACAGGTTTTCCTCCCTGAAAAAACTACTCTTCGGGCTTCAAAGATGACTGTGGAAAAAGATGGGAAAAGCCATGGTGTTGCCTGAGCAAGCTACAGGAGTGGAATTTTTTAACTGGTAGTATTTTGGAGCCTAGATGTCTGCATATTCTCTCAAAGCGAGATGGAAAAGGTAACTCAAGAAAACTGAAACTCACTTTTTGGAGTTTTGCATCTTCCCAGGGCAATTTTTCAGGGACCACGAACCACAAAATATTTTCAGACCACTGACCAAAGCTGACTCCCACCCCCGCTCTTTTCAATGTCCCAGCAGGGATGAAAGACCAGAAGTCCCCTCCATCCTTGGGCTGCAGTTTGGGGAGGGAAATGCGACCATGCCAAAGCTGCCTCTTCCCCATATGCCTCCTGCCTACCGCCACCGACCCTGTCACTTCGCCAAATAGAGTGCGGATGCTAATTGCTCTGCCTGCTAATCTATTCTAATGCATGGTAATAGAAGCCGAGTTTCTGCCCTGATAACTCTCCCCGCTTATGCTGCAGAACGGCAATCCCACCGCCCGCCTGTTATCTCTGTCCCCAGGTGGGCTCCTCCCTCTATCACAGCAATTGAATAAGCCCACCCCCGGCGCCCCGTGGGGCGTGGGTGCAAGGGATTTACTCCTCCATCTCCTGCCCTACAAAGCCAGGCACTCCATAAACAACATCCCCCCCCCCCTGCTTGGGGGGATTTCATGCCCTTTTTCCTTCCCCTCACCCCCCTCCCCAAGTTTCCAGAGCTGCAGATTGTCTTGTCTGGGCTAATCTTGCCTGGGGGGCCCTGGGTTGGCCCATCAAATGCAACCTGCTCCCCTGCCTGTGAACAAAGGTTCGGAGGTGGCCCAAGGACCACACCAGCTCACGCACTGCTGGGGTGCAGCCATGGGCAAGCGATTTGTGTGTACACACGTGTGTGCCTCTGTAGGCAGATCCCTGATGAGTATTTTTATAGCTCATTCAAGCCTGAGACGAACGGGAGCATTTCACATGCAAATCCCTGGAAACTTGGAGCCTTTGTCCAATGAAGAATTGGAAATTGTTTGCTGGCACAGGGGGAGGAAGGGAGTGTGGAAATGAGAGAGGGGGTCTATGGAAGGTGGTGTGGAAATACACCCCTCAGGCGGTCAGCATGACAGAAAGGCTCCGTTCCTTCCTGTGACAGCCACCGTGTTCAAAGAGACCTCAAAAAAAACCCCAACAAGTTCTGCAACATCGGTCACCCGCCAGGACTGAACAACTCTGGGGTGAGGACGTGGCGCAAGGTGGGTCCCAGCCTCAGGCTGCAGGGGATGGTGGCATTTCAGCCTGGGCGACTCTACTTCCATTGACTTCAGCCACCAGTCAGACCCATGGCATGAAGCTGGGCATTTCTCAGTTCCCACCCGACACTGCAAACTCACATGAAGCTGTGACTGGCAGCATTTGTGCTGGAAACGCGCAGGTCCCTGGAAGAAACCTATTCATAGAATCATAGAATCATAGAATCATAGAATCCTAGGGTTGGAAGGGACCTCGAAAGATCATCTAGTCCAACCCCCCTGCCAGAGCAGGGCCACCTTAGAGCAGGTTGCACAGGAACGCATCCAGGCGGGTTTGGGATGTCTCCAGAGACGGAGACTCCACCACCTCCCTGGGCAGCTTGTTCCAGTGCTCTGCCACCCTCAAGGGAAAGAAGTTCCTCTTCATGTTTAGGTGGAACTTCCTATGCTCAAGTTTGTGCCCATTACCCCTTGTCCTATCACTGGGCACCACTGAAAAGAGCCTGGCCCCATCCTCCTGACACCCACCCTTCAAGTATTTATAAGTGTTAATTAGGTCCCCCCTCAGACGCCTCTTTTCCAGGCTAAAGAGACCTAATTCCCTTAGTCTGTCTTCATAGGAGAGGTATTCCAGTCCCTTAATCATCTTAGTAGCCCTATGCTACTATTCACCACTGTAGAAGCAGTCTGAGAAAAGCCAACACGTATGTTCGACATCTGGGAGGACTGCTATCACCTGCCTTTGGCCACTGACCATTTCCAACCTCTTGCAAGGGTCAAAGACACAAAGAAAGGACATCTCGGAAGCTGCAGGGTCTCTGCTACGCTGTCCCTTAAATCACAGCCCTCTGACTCCTTTTGTTGCTGAACTAACCAAGCACGCCACAAACCTGGAAGCTAAAGGCAGGAAAAGAATCTCAGAGCACAAAATCACTAGCAGGAGGCAGAACTCGCGCCAAAGGCACGCCTGTGAACTGCAGTCAGTCCAGAGCACTGAGGTGGTCCAGAAGAAAGGAAACACGGGAATCTGCCTGGAACCATCTTTTGCCATCTGCCCATAAAAGACCGGGCTTCAAATGAAGATGGAAAAGCCCCTGAAGGTTCAGCTGAAGGCTACCTGTGTAATACAAACTTCTGCCTCTGAGGAGGCAGTAAAATAACTTTCCCAGCACTGAATTCACTTGCAGTCATTTTAAAGAAAATTAAAACAAAAAAAAAAAAGAAGAAAGCGAGAGAAAGGGAACAAGGTTGCTAGATAAGGCAAGTAATTAATGAACAAAATTGCTTTTCCCAGAGAGCATCCTATCATGGCGCTTCCTATTCATGCTAATAATATTTGTGAGTGTCTTCCCCAGAACCTGGGTAGATAACTCCTACGCTCTCCTGTGCTACTATATGCTCTCCTCTGCAAGGGCTGAGGAGAATAATTTGTTCAAAGGGGACGAGGCTCTTTGTTCATGGCCTGATTCAGGTGCCTGGGAACACCATCCCTGAATTCTTCAGGGGAGCTTCTCTTCAAGTAACCCCAGAGAAATGTATTTGGTCATTTCCTTATCACTGTGGCCCAAATGCCAAGTATCTGTTGGTGAAGAGGATGTGAGGGCCCCATGCCTCCAGAAAGGTAAAATTTGGAGTGCATTGTTCAGAGATCAGAGTTAATCCAAATCAGTGGTCCTGAGGTTTCCCTAGGAATCACTGCCAAGACTGCAGTGAGACCCAGGAGTCCTAAAAGATGGGTGGGCGGCTTTGGTGCCACTTCAGCTTCACCTCTTAAAGGACAAACAGAGCAGGAAAACTGCAAACTAGAAGCACAGCGTCTGTGTTCAAGGAGGCTTGCAGGGAGGTTTGGGAAGCCATGGGAAGGACACTGTAAGGGGTCCCCCCTTCTACAGAATCACTGAATCACTGCCAGACTCAGCCAGCATGTAATTTAATTGATCTTTTGCTGTTAGCATCTGCTGTTCTGACTTGGGGAAACGTAGCAAGAAGAGAGGAAACATTTCCACAGGATAGACTGGCCTTGAACACTGTTTATCAAAATCCCCCACCTCTAGAAACCCCTTGCCCAAAACATTTTTACCCAGAAAGGTGCAGGGTATAAGGGACCCCTCAGAATTTCTCAGACCGGGCTGTCCCTCCCCACCCCTCCTTTCGACCTTCATCAATATCTCCTTTTTCACGACACTCTTCAGCTTCTTCCCTTCCCTCCTCCTCCTGCCCGTGTGCATCCATCCATCTGCCCATGTCCTCCAGCAGCAGAGCCAACAGACAATGACGTGTGTTGTAGCTCCACTATTTGCTGCTGGCAGAGACAGTTCTTCCCTCCGGACCCAAACTTTCCCCATGCTTTGCAGCAGTACAATTAGAGGCCTGAAGAAAAAAACCAAACACAGGACAACACAGAGAGCCCCTGTTACCATGAAGACCTCAAAAGGAAGGTCTCGAGCTGCCCCGTGGCGCTGGCCGGAGAGGAGAGGCACTCCACACCGAGAGTTAAGCTTCACTGGGGAAAAATAAGCTGAGGAACCTCTTAGCCCAGGCTAGGCTTTCTCCGTGTGTTGTGAAATCACTGTGATGGGATTTGCTGCTTGAAGAAGACAGGCATGTATGCAGTTTCCCCAATCCCACCCAGATTGTGTCTGAAGCTCCCGATCCATCCCTAGGGCATTTGTCTCTTGAGAGCAAGGGACAAGCATGGGCTGAGCTGGATGCGCAGCCTTCATCAGGCAAACTGTCTCATAGATCATCGGTAAAGGATGAAATGTGCTTATGTGGTCGCTTTCATCCCCTCACATCACTGATGCACAGGATTTTGGTCAGAGCTCGAGCTTCCCGACTGCCTAAGTCAGCACTTCACCCCAACTCTGACACAAATAACAGTAAAAACCCTACTCAAAGCATGCCTCATCCTGACTTTCACAGCTCAGCTCCGTCACAATGTGCACTAGGAAAGGGGATCCGGGGGGCAGAGGAACAAGAGGAAAAAGAGAGCAGAGAGGATTTTAATCTTAGTCTCACTGCCCTTCTCTGACCAAGCTGGCTCCAGCCAAAGAGTCAGAGAACAAGCTCAGTTTCCCTCCTCCTAAGATTTTTCTCCCTGCTAAACACTAAGGGCCAGATCAGGCAGCCCGAGCTCCCTCTACAGTGGTTGTCTACCTAGCTAGGTGAGCAACCTGGCTCTAGAGAGAGGTTTGGAGTTGACAAGGGTCCACCCAGAGCCAAGCCATAAGAAACAAACCACCAGGACTTCAGGCGACGCTAGAAATCATCCCTACTTCATCCCTCTGCTGCCTGAACCATTCAGCCAAAAGGATGTCCTCAGGATGTCCCCTAAAATACCCAAGGAGCTCCTACTCCAGCCTGGCACACCCCCCTGAGCCTGTCCCTCGCACCATGAGGCACAGGAAAGCATTCCCTAACCTGCAGCTTTGCTGGGGATCTCAGCTAATGCTCCAGCTGCAAGGAAAAGGCTGTTGGCACATGATGTATGAATTTTCCGTCATCCGTGCATGGCTGGAAGGGATGGGTTAAACACTGAAAAATTGCTGTGGTGCTGTGAATGACCTCCGGCAGGCTGGGTTGTCAGAGGCACGGCTATAGAGCCATTTATTATACATTCCAGGTGTCCATCTCTCACACACGTTTGCCTAGTTTCCTTCCCTTTGAAAGCACGTAGGTTCTGGAGAAAACTTGCACTGTGCTCCTCTTCGGGCAATTCGGAGACTACTGGGCATGCAGGATGGTCATATTGCACTGGTGGCTGTGATGGGAGTCACCATGAGAAGGTATTATTTCTTCTGGCTGTGACGATGCAGAGCAATGCTCAAACATAGTTTGTGAAGTCATGATGGTGTGAATTCTGCGTGGGTACGTGGTGGAAAAACACTGGGGATACTGAAAGAGGTAGGAATTCAAGTGCAGTTTCACGCTGTTGGGTCTCATGCATGATCCACCCACATGAGACACTTCTCCCAACACGATAATATGTGATGGACAAGAGTCCAACTATATCTGCAAAGAGCAAGAGAGTCCTGCTAAACTTGGAGTCCTTCAGGATCAACCCCATAATGTCCAATCCAGAATCCTGGGTTCAAATCATCTGTATTATGGGTTGGTGACACAACTCAGGTTTTTAGTTGCATCTGGAAGGGATACTACAGTCTGGCACTGCACACTGAGGGGAAGACCAGGGAGCAGAAACAGAGCCCATGGCGGGTTTGTGTTGTCAGGTGGGTTGTAAAACAGGGTAAGGACTCTTTGAGACATCCTGGTTGGATCTAGAGTCATATCGATGCCCTGCATATAACGAGGCGATGGCATAAAAAGGTCTAGGTTATGTGCTTATGTAGTGAAGGTAAAGGGCGGACTTGGCAATAGTGCATACAGCCCCTCTTAAATCATCCTCCTCCAACCCGCACAACTTGCTGAGGGAAAGCAGAAGTTGGGACATCAGCTGGTGGGACAGGCTGTAGCCTGCTCATCCTCGCTCATCCCTGACCCACTGAGACAGCAAAAACCTTCACCACTCAGTTACAGTGTGGGTCTGGGCTCCACGTGCGCAGAGAGCTGCTGAGCTCAGGATGCCCCTGCTCCTGACGGTGCGGAGGTCTCGGCGTCGGAGAAGGCTTGGAACAGCATTTATCATGGACTGCAGATGCATCCTCGGGAACGTGGGTAGATTGGCAGAGCCAGGAGACAAAGGCACTTGGTGCAGGCTCCGACCCACCCCTTCCCCTGCCGTAGCCGTCCCCACAGCCTGGGGTGTTAAGCATCATTTGAATCTGGTGCAGCGCATGAGGTGAAGGTGTTATTATTCAAGCCACTGGTTCCAACGAGATTATCCAGTCTAATGGAGCAGCTTGCATGGACCTCCTCTAAGCTTGAATTTTCACTGTCAGAGAATCCCCAGTCGAGTGGAAAATTAGAAGGAGAAGGGAAGAGGAGGTTGTGGAAGGGAGAAGGGAGGGGATGATTAAGTTCTCTAGAAATTAATTCATAACTAGAGAAATGGAAATAATAACTCCCCAAGCCGATGGGACAGTCCCCAGCAAACACATTTCAATTTGGAAGCCAGATTTGCTGCCATTGCGTCATTTGCTTTCTAGCTCACACTGCTTTATTGATTTAATTTTCCACCCAAGGTGCTGACTTTGTCCTTGGATTGTGGTTCCTGCTTTCTCCCCACCAAGGCTTGAGCAGTTCAGAGCCCCCTCGATACCCCTGGCCACCCAACTCACAGTGCCCACTGGAAAGCACTGGCTGGAAGTGAGGGAGGAAAGGAAGAGGGGAAAAAAAGGAAGAAAAAGAAACAAGAATCTCACTTTTTAGTCCTCTCTTTTTTTTTTTTTTTTTTTTTTTTTTTTTTTCGAATATGATGAT
>VXBO01001523.1:394204-438568 GCA_013400135.1 Rhinoptilus africanus | reverse complement strand
GTCTTTTTTTCTAGACTAAAGAGACACAAATCCCTCAGTCTTTCTTCGTAAGAGATGCGATATTGTGTTTAATTGCCAATGTGTAAGTCTGCAACACACACAAGACTCAGAAGCCTTCTGCTTCGGTCTTCCTCCTGGTTTCTGCTGCACATTGCCTCCCAAAACCCTGGCCTGGGCTTAGCATTGGTCATGAAACAGGCTGACAGTTGCCCTTTGCCAAATTCTTAGCAATGGACATAAATGCAGAATAGTCATGGAGACAAATACAAAATACAGGGCTCTTCTCCAAGCTCCATGTCTCCCAGACTGATGCAGGATGCAACGCCAGCACGGTGTCTCCAGAGCCTCCCGGCAGATCCATCACCTTCCCCAGCGGCTCAGGAGAGGATGCGAGCTACAAAAGGCAGCAGAAAGCTAATCCGTTTGCTATATAAAACAGCCAATAATATGCAGGACATTTCCTATTAACCACCACACATCCAGACAATTACTCTGATTGATTCCAATCAGGTTTTACACCGGGCTTTATCCATCAGCACAAAGCTTCACTGCCTGTTAATATCACGGGGCAAACCATTCTTAATAGAGGCTGCCAAAGAGAACAGCGTCAGCATTAGCAGTCACAAGAATTGATGAAGTAAATGCAGCGTTAGGATGGTTGGGGTTTTGCAATGTCCGTATGAAAAGCGCAATAAAAAAAATCTGTTAGAGCATCCACACAACAGCGAGCTCACCAATAACCCTCCCTGTGTTCTGAATAAATTTCTGATTTGATGGAAAGGACTGAAGAAATACCTTGATATACATCTTCTGCAACCCGGATTATTGCGCACGCGTGATACTAATGTGATAGATGGATGGGTGGACAGAGGGACAGAAAGACAGATGATCTGGTTCATTCTTCTCCTGCCTTTTATCTGTCACTGGGAACTTCTCCCCTCTCTCAACTTGAATGGAAGGGCTGTCACTTTTTGCTCTTTTCGATGTGTTTGTGATAGGCACAGTGACCAAAAAAGGATGCTGTTGGAGCACTTTAGGGCAGTGACTGTCTTCCTGTACTGGGCACTGGTGGGACCCCACCTCAAGTGCCATGTCCAGTGTTGGGCTCCTCACTACAGGAAAGACACTGAGGTGCTGGAGCGTGTCCAGAGAAGGGCAACGGAGCTGGTGAGGGGTCTGGAGCACAAGTCTGCGAGGAGCGGCTGAGGGAGCTGGGGGTGTTCAGCCTGGAGAAAAGGAGGGTGAGGGGAGACCTTCTCACTCTCTACAACTCCCTGAAAGGAGGGGATAAAGAGAGGGAGGCTGGTCTCTTATCCCAAGTAACAGGTAATAGGACAAGAGGAAATGGGCTCAAGTTGCGCCAGGGGAGGTTTAGATTGGATATTAGGAAAAATTTCTTCACGGAAAGGGTTGCCAAACATTGGAACAGGCTGCCCAGGGGAGTGGTGGAGTCACCATCCTTGGAGATATTTAAAAGATGCGTAGACTTGGCGCTCAGGGACATGGTTTAGTGATGGACTTGGCAGTGTTAGGTTAACCTTTAAGAAAAGATCTTAAAGGTCTTTTCCAAACTAAATGGGTCTATGATTCTATGAATGTAAGAAACACAGAGGTATACATGACATTTAGACACATCAACCACCTATTACCTTCTCCAGAAGGGGAGGAAAATTACTTTTGCCCCTCTTCCCTTCCCTGATGCAAAAAGAATTGCTGTGCAACAGAGAGTAAGGATGCACGAGGAGGACACTGTGAGGCAGAAGCAGCAAGAACAACTGAACTTGGAACATCCATAAAGAAGCTACGAGCCCCAGGTACATCATGGGTGCATGAAAGAAAGAGATAGCAGTGTGAAGAAGCAATCTTCCACAGAGCTCCTGTTTGCATCAAAGCATGTGGATATGGGTCTGCATAGCACTTGAATATAGTTAGTGTGTGAGGTGTGTATATACACATACACACAACGCAGTCACAGATATCTATCTAGACATGTAGAGAGAAGAGAATAAACCCTCAACCCGCAGCACTGAAACAAGCCCCCCCTGAAGAGGGTGAGAAAGGAAAGTCAGCATGGGGGACTCCACTTAGTGAAGGCATCTGGGACCTGCCTCCAGAGGGAGGTGATGGCCAAGAAGTTCCAATGAGCACCGCTGAAAACACTAGAGCCCTTCGAACCCCAGTTACTGTCAAAACACAGACACTATCTCTGCTTGTGAAACCAGCAAATTAGTGACACAATAGGCCCAGCCCAAAAGTTTTGGCTATAAGAGCCAGTTCCAACCACCATAGGCACCTCTTACCAATTCAACCAGAAAATCTAGAATCGAGACATATATCCCAAGTCGCTCCCTCCACTCTGTGTATGTTTTTCAAGCATCTTCTGCAGCCTGTTTTCCAGTCCTCTCTCACATGCCTTATTGATGTGTTTCTGCCTCTTCCATTAGGAATTGTACTCCACAAGCAAATGAATCTCCGTGTCAGGGATTTCCCTAACGGCCATCTCAGGTGACAGGTTATTGCCAGTTCAATTCCAATGAGCCACACCGAAGAAACCCTGTCCCACACCAATTCTCCTGCCACTAACCTGTTAATTGCTTTACCTCCAATACGTGGATTTAGCTTCTTTGGCCATAATGATGATGTGCTCCTGCTATTTAATAGGACTTCATTCAGACTCACGGGCAAATGGCTAGTAGCTGGGGAGTGGTTCTTGCTCATCCCATGGCTGAATGGGTTCCAGTATGGATGAAAATCTTGGTAGCACTAAATCTGCTTGTATTCTGAGTCCACTAGAACTACAAATTACCAGCACTACCGTAAACTAGATCTTGATCTCCCATGGATGCTTGCAATTCCCTTTAGAAACTGTCTTCCCTCAACACCAACTTTCTGATTACTTTTTTTCCCTGACTTGATTAGTTTTCCGTGTCTTTTTTTCTTTCTAAGTAGGAAAAACACCCTTCCCAAACACTCAAAAGTGCTATCCATAGCATGCATGCAAAATACCTTTGACCAAAGCCCTGGGTTGTTTTATCAGATGTCGAAGAGAAAGAGGAATGGAAAACAGCCCAGAGCACTGATCGGAAAACCTGGTTCAGCTTATTAATTTGAACACCTGGCATTGGCTGTCTCGTGCAGTAAGGTCCATAATATGGATTCCAAATAATTAGAGGAAGGTCATGGGCAGGTACAGACCTTCTGCCTTCAGTGAAGCAGCCAGCTCAGGCACACCGGGTGGGGGATGCTGACCTCAGATATATGTGAAGACCTCGTTTCTGGTCAATGATTCAATATCTAATTAAAGTATGCGCAGCACCCATGTAGTGATTTGTTGGCATTGCTCTAAAGAAGCATCAGCTGGACCAGTGCTTTGTGAGAGAGCAAATCCCTATTCCCACCCAGCAACATCCTATTCTCTGGTCTGCAAACAGCCCCTGAAATACAAATGTTTCTCTTGTGTTTCTGTAATAACCTGGAGCTGTTCTTTCTGATTTCATGGATACACTGATGTTTAGAGGAAAAACTCAGGGATTTCTGTCCATGGCCTTGCAAAGGACGAAAAGGATGAACTTGGAAGATCAGCCAGACACAGGGAGCCCTAGTTCCTTCTCTAGACACAAGACACACGCTTTGCAAAATTCAGGGTAGAAATCAGTGCAGTGGGTGAGTGATAGTGCCAGTTTGCAATGACACGTATATGGACCCGGCGGGAGGCAGGGGAGAGAGAGTCAGAGACCTTCAAAAATATTTAAAAAACTAACACTTTTGGAGCAATAATCGTCCTGCATTTCAAGAAACACACTGCAGCTAGGGAGCTTTTCCTGTAACACGGGATGAAAGTCTGTGCTACCAGTTACAGGGGCTGTAGGGGGTGGGAGCGGGTGATGCAGGCAGTTAGTGCCGGTTTCTATCCTGTTACCAGGTTGTTTGGGGTATTTTTTTCCTTCCAGCTTTCCTCCATCCCTTCAGACAAAGCTCAATCTCAGTTTGTGTTTACTTTATAGATTTCTTTCCTTACTTTCACACTCCAATCATTAGCAATTATCACATGCAAAGAAAGGGGATCCTCAGTACCAAGAAGTCGATGTCTGGAGGTAGCTGTGAAAGCGGAGCCAGCAGAAGCAGCAAGGCACAAGAAACTTATCTTGTTAAATGAACTCTTCCTCTATTCCCAGTCTGATGACAATGGATGCCAACCAGCTCAACCAGTCTATCCATCCCAGAGCTCACAATGGGCACAGCTCTCACATGACAACGTGCGATGCACTAAGATCGATACTCAGGTTTTTCTCAAATGCCGAAGGAAATAAGTCTCAGATCCAGAAGGATCCATTCAGTAATTCCCTCCGGATTGCTTGTAGCTCAGGGATTTCTCCACCCTCCTATCTCTCATGACCTTGTCACAATGACTGGCAGGTTGGATTGTACACCAGCTTGTGGCTGTGACATTCACACACCTCATGCTGGAATCGTTCAGATGAGCAGATAAAGTCGTCATTCAAAATCCATCCTTAAAGCATCACCCATCACGCACCCAGAGGGAATCAATAAAACCAGTACACGTCTTCCCTGTATGCTTGGAAGAAATAAAACTTTTGGGTTTCAGAATAGAGAACCTGAGTTCTACTGGAGAAACATCGCTTGCCCATCGTGCCTCAGTGGCAGAGTTTTCAAGGGAAACCAGAATCCTGATGCCTGGTCCCCAGGGAAAAGACCATTTCACAATAGACTCACCATGACAACACTGATACAAACTTCATCGGCTGCAATCAAAGGCAAGAAAACAAAGGACGAGACGGAGGGAGACAGCAAAAATGACTGACTGGAGCTGAGCTGAGCACACATTTTAATGGGTATTTGGACTCCCCGCTGTTGCTGCTGAAAGGCTTCTGCAACGATCTTGGCTTCCCCTTCATGCAGTTACTGAGCTAATCAAACACAATTCGGGCCAGCGCTGGACTACTGTCCAACAAAAGCCGCAGCTGGTGGGAGGGAGATGGAGTTTCTGAGCAGGACCACGGGGTGGCTGAATGGAAGAGAAGCCCCCGCTCCAGGCAGCACGGGGCAATTGCCAAACATCGTCCTGCTCCAACACCATGCTGGAGCCAAAGCCAATTCCAAGGCATGCTGGGCAGGGCTAAGAGCAGTTTAGTAACTGTGTCTCCTCAAAGGGCTTCCAGACATGTTTTGGCTGGATGGGCATGGCAGAAATACCCATCACGCTCATCCTATATCAGCTGCACAGGTTAGGGGACCTTTATTTATGAGATGTGCAAATTCATGGTGAGAGACCTTTGAAAACACAGGGGCATAAAAATGGCTGTAACAGCTCAGCCCAAATATCTGTATAGCCATTCGTTCGGTCTATGACTCCAGTAGCAGATGCTTGGGTGGAAAAAA
This sequence comes from Rhinoptilus africanus, assembly GCA_013400135.1. NCBI lineage: Eukaryota > Metazoa > Chordata > Aves > Charadriiformes > Glareolidae > Rhinoptilus > Rhinoptilus africanus. The sequence continues at coordinate 433,168 of VXBO01001523.1, read as the reverse complement.
TAATAATAAATTCTCAGCTTCCAGTACACGATGACATGGGGACTGCCTGACCTGGAGCCTGCAGTGACGTCATTGTATTGAACAGCTCTCAACAGCTCTTTCTTTCATTAATTTGTCTAATTGCTTTCCAGACAGTTGTATTTCTGACCTCTGTAATGTGCTTCACAATATTGCACAGATGAATGATACGTTATATGAAAATGCCCTTTCTTCTGTTTGTTTTAATATTCCACTTGATAATCTCCTATAAAGTTCCCTAGATCTTGTATTATGAGAAATGGTGAGTAATCATCCCCTATTCGCTTTCTTCATTACACTCATGATTGTCTGGATGTATTATAGCCTTCTCAGTCATCTCTCTTTTAAGATGAAAATCGCCAAGTCATACAATCTCTCCTTGTATAACGATTGTTAGAAACCTGTGTTTCTGCTTCCCACACTTCCCACCACCTTCCTGGGCGGACTATATTCATTTTAACTCTACATGATCAAAAGTGCCCTGTGTACGCAGCATGGGAGAGTACCACGGATCGCCACGTAATGATAGCCTCTGTTGTGCTCTCCATTCAGTTCCAAAACATGCCTTGCATTGTGTGTATTGTTTGAGGTTTGGGGAGAATTATCCAGGCTGGCTTCACCGCCTCCTCCGCTACAGCCGGCCAATGAACACCCAAAGGTACAGCCGCCTTGCTACCACCCTTGGTTAACCCTGCACACCTCAGCCCTGAGCTACACTATATTACCCTGGCACTCGGTTTTGTATATTCTTCCTACAACTCCTTACAGCACTTTTTGCTTTTGACAACTCTGAAAAGCCCTCTCTCACCAGTTACCTTTTCTACTTCACCCTTTACCCATTTTTAGCTCATTCATAAACACACCAAACACCCTCAGCAGGGACCCCCCTCGGGATATTCTCTCCCTCCATCATAACCCTTTATTCCTGATCTTTATTTCCCATCTTTGAACTGGTTACTAGTCTGTCAGAAGACTCATCTTCCTGTCCCGTGACAGCATAGTTAAAATTCTTAGCTATGGGAAAAGTATTAATTCCTCTGTATTAACTACGTCATCCATCCCACGTGGACTTTGATTTATTTAAAGAACAATAATTGACTTGTGACACCCACCCCCCGTCCCCCAGCATGTCACATGCTTTTTTTCCCGTCTATTTTTAATCATGGTTCAAGCAAATTGACAGGTTAAAAAAGTCAGATTTCTGGATTCTAGTTCTTGGACCCTTCATGAGTCCAACTTCAAAAACAAAAATAAAATATATATGTTTTCCACTTTTCATTTCTTCATCATCAAGGCCAGTATAAGCAATAAGATGTACAATAGATTTAATAACGTGGCAAGTTCATACCAGAGTTTCTTAAGGATCTTTCAGCGAATATCGCTTTTATGCTTTAAAAGCATTTTTTCCTAAACCTTTAGTGGCAGAACTTCAGACAGCTTGTGCCCTTTAGAAAGTAAACTTCCGGGGGAACCCTGTTAAATTTTAATCATTCATTTCTATGAGGTTAGCAATGTGTTTCCTATGTGGGCTGCCTTACAGTTGTTTTGCAATTCACATGATAGTGATCTTTTTATTGTTTTTTTTTTTCCTTTGAGTACAACTTCCAGGTTTGAACGGGGTCTCTTTACTTTGCTGGTTAAGCAGGCATTTTTAAATTTTACTGTCTTTCAGGTCTTTTTTCATAGGTCATATAAATTCACAATAAACCTCTTATATGATGTCTTTATGCAGTCTCCAGGATACCATGAAGCACTTTACCCTTGTGGCTGCTCCTTTTAACAAGCTTCCCCATTTTTTATGTTGTTTCCACTTTGAAGTNAAACGCCTTGCTGAAGTCAAGTTATTGATTGATTTTATTTCATTTCTACAGGATGTTGAATTTGAGGACCGTGTGGTCACTCTTAGAGACCAACACATGGAGAGCCATGCCCGGCAGCACATCCTGCGAGTAAATCCTACGCTAAATCCAGGCTGGTTTCTCTTTCTGTGGGTTAACAGGGTATGAGCTCCAAGTGCTGTGACATTTGCTCGGTGCATACGAGGCCACTTGAAGGCTCTCATTACAGCATTTTCTGCCCTCCCAACCTTTTGGTTTTCTCCCGGCGTGTCGCAGGCGCTTTCACCATCTTCAAGTGGTCAATAAACCATCCTTAACACCGTTCCCTTCCCTAGGGATACCTTGTCACTTGTGCACAGATTGACCCTATTTTCTTCCTTTGATTTTACATTTTCTTTAACATAAAAGCCCTTTCTTCACCATTTTGGCCTCCTCTATTGTTCCTGTGTGATTTATGCCACAGATCAGCTTCCTTCTATCAAGGTTTTGGGCTGCGTATCCTATTAGCATCTTCATTTAAAGCAGACTACTAGCATGTGCACAGGAGCAAGTATATATTTAATTTTGTCAGGTTGCCTATTTTCATGTGCCCTGATTAAAAGGGGCATTTGCTGGGACTGATTTTTGTTGTTTCTTACCTGAATTTTATCAAGTTCCAATCCAACCACTTGTCAAGGAAAAAGGCGTATTACGACTTCACCTTTAGACAGTAAGTTTCAACCTTCAAAACCTCTTTCTCCCCTAATTTTTATTTAACTGGCAACAGCCAGGTTCCTTCCTTTGTTGGCTCCAGTTCTTTGAAAAGGTTTCCTTATTCCTTATAAACTTTTCCTACTACGCTTTCTTAACTGTGCATCAAAACACTGTCTCTGCTTGATTTTGCATGGGAGAAAAACCTTCTATAAAAGTCTTCAGTTTTAGCCTGTTATCTTAATAGCTTGTGCTTCTCCTCCGGGATTTCCTTCCTACTGTCTCCTTGCAATTGAGAGCGGTGAATACCTCCCGTTAGTATATTAAACAATACTAGGAAACATTCCCTGATCCTGGGGCCAAATTATGTGTTCTGATCACATTCATGCTGTTAAACTCTATTAACCTCCAAAACACCTAGTGGAAATCCTCCCTGACCCATTTAATTCCCAAACATGTCTAGGAACTGTTTGAAGGAGCAATAGCTGGCCCAAGCCAAACTATATTCTAATAACTTTGCAGCATAGCTAGCTGCCTTCCAGTGACCAATAACATTCCCAGGAGTTGTTTTATTTACTACTACAAATATACATTATATGGACGCGGACTTCAGGATTCCTCCTGTTGGAGTCTGTCCAGATGCCCCATGGGATCTATCACATCTCTACCTTGCAGGCAGATCTCTGATCATTCCTTGTTGTCCTCAGAAACACAGCTAGATGTTTCCCTGTTGCTCAGTCTCATACCATGCAGCTTGTTTCCCTGTCACCTGTGACCTTGCCCCTGAAGACATGTGCTTGGTGTGAGGGTCCACATGGATATTATCTAGGGGGAAACCTTATTTATAGAATCATAGAATCATAGAATCGCTGAGGTTGGAAGGGACCTTTAAGATCATCAAGTCCAACCATTAACCTGCCCTGACAAAAACCCCTTCTAAACCATGTCCCTCAGTACCACATCTACCCTTTTCTTAAACACCTCCAGGGATGGGGAATCCACCACCTCCCTGGGCAGCCTCTTCCAATGGTTAATAACCCTTTCAGGGAAAAAATGTTTCCTAATATCCAATCTAAACCTCCCCTAGCATAACTTGAACCCGTTTCCTCTTGTCCTATCCCTTGTCACCAGGGAGAAGAGCTNACTTGGCAGGTCACAGTCAGCATCCCAAAAAGAGTTGAAAAGGAATTCTAGCTGTCCCACACACAAAGTGCAGAGGTGGAAAGGACCTCCTGATTCACCCAGTGTTTCTTCAGGCAACTGCTCTATAGCAACTTATACAGAATTGTTACCAAGCTTCATCATAAAACCAGCTATATTTTTAGCACTCACTAATCCCAGTGAAAGCTTACTTCAGACACTCATTCTCCTCCTAGCCAGAAACCTTCTTCTACCTTACACACTAAATGCCTAGTTTATATCCATTCCCTCTTGGACCAAGATTACCCACATTTTAAACACCCTTTCTCTTTCGTAGGCATTTAATCCCTAAATCCACACAAACAGTGGTCCTACCTCTGACCGCCTTTGTTTTCTACACTCATTGAGACCCACGCCAGTCTCTTCTTCCCCAAGCAGCTCTACTAGCCCTTCTAAAAGCCTCTCCTATCTCCATTTATATTTTTTTTCCAATCAAGCAAGAGAGTTGCAGTGTCCTAGCCTGGTACCTTAGACAAAAGAAACTCCATAACATTAACACCATAAAATATAAATCAAGTCCATGGTGGAAGACACTTCATCCGCATTTCCATCCTACCGAGATACATCTGTCTGTCTCCCAGTGCAGTGCCCCTGTGCCTGCTCTGGACTGCCTCCAGAGCTATGCCAATGTAACCCTGATCAGATTTTCTGCTCTGTTTGTGTCCACGCTGTTGGAAAAAGCGAGCTAACCTTCATGCCAAGTATCCCAAGGGGGTAGCTGCAGGAGTGACAGGCGGGCCAACAAATTCCCATCTATTTTCTGAGAGATGTTTCATCTGCAAATAGTTCTGACATGACAAAGACAAGTTGCTATTTCGGATATTTAAAGATAGGGTATTACACTGCTTGGCCTTAATTTTGGGCTTCAGCAAGCTATTGATTTTTTGATTCTTTATATTATGTTAATGATGTCATGATCATATCAGAGAAGCAGTGAACTCCCGTAAAGCTCCGGAGTGCAATATTTAATAGGTACTGCTAGTATTAATTGATTTTGCTATAATTCATTCTATGCATGTTTTCACTCTTAAGGGTTTGGGTTGTTTTTATTAACGGCAAATTCCCTAAACATCCAGGCAGAGTGAAAAGTCAAAGCATTTACTTCTCCTCTTGGTTTTTAATTTGGGAATGGGGGTAGCGGGGAAGGCTGTCCTCTCCAACTCACCCCAATCGATAGCAGATTAAGTATAACGCTCAATAACTGAGCTGATGTGTTCCTGAGCAGCTCAAGAGGCAGCCAAATGATGTTTTGTCAATTGGCCAGGTGACCTTACGCTATGTGTCTGCTCCCCTTCCTTTCTCACCAACCCCTCCAGATCCTCCATCAGTTAAAGCCAGGAGGGAATCCTGAAGGTCATTTTTTTGCCTTCGGTCCTTGAGAGCAGAGTGGGGACCAGAGAACAGACACTCAGTGTTGCCTTAAGAGTATTAGTAAGAAATAAGCCCCTGCCATGCAGAAAATCACATTCATATCTCAGTATGACCTACCCAGAAAGACTTTAGAATTCAGATCCACACCTGAAAATAAATTTTATAAGACAATAGGCTTAAGATGGAAAAATCATTCTATTTTCTGAGTTACTCATGCACTCAAAGTTACTTGCAAGCTTGTTTGCAGGATTGAAACCGGGTGAAATTGAGGAAGGGACCGGATTGATTTGCTCTCATCCACAGTTGCAGTTTCTCTTCTCCTCGAGAAAAGCACAGAGCTAAAGCTGTTGGCAAGCATCCCAACGTCATCTTCCTACCATTATTAACTGACTGGCTCTTTAGAGGCGCTGGATGGAAGAGGGCCAAGGAAGCCTACAAGGAGTTGAGAAAAGCCACCTCTGGCCCAGCCACATCTCAATGGTGGCTCCGACAGAGATGCTCCGCTCTGATAACACCTTATCAGGCCAGGCAAGCTCTAAGAGACAGGGAACAGACAAAATAGGAAAGTGTTATCTGAACTGAAATCCTGCCCCCTTGCCCTGCACAAAATAAGGCAGTGCTCATTTGGCAGGGCTGGTTGGCAAACGTGTCCCTTCCAAGCGGGTGCTGGAGGCAGGATGTGTCTGGCTGCCTGTTCCCAGCTCCTGGGTGCCAAAGGAAAGGACAGTTCACGGGGACTCCTCTCCCTCTGCTGCAGCTGAGAAAGTCTGCAGGCAAAACTTGCACCTCTTTGTGGGGAACATTTGAGTCTGCAACAAAAAAAAAGAGTATTCTGGTTTTCCTGTGGTCCTGCCCCCACCTCATCCCTGAGCCAAGAAATTGGGACCCAGTTAATACAAGTGAGAGAGTAAAGAGACCTCACTTCACCCCCTTTCCTTCTCCATCCAACTGCGGGCAAGGCTGTGTTTCAAAAACCTGAAGCACCTTGGCTTCCCTTCTACTCCTGCAACCGAGGATCGGAGGGAGGGGAGAGAAGATGCAACTACACCCAGAGGGCAGCCTCTTGCGAAGACTGGGTTCTCGAGGTCCTCAAGGGCCAGGACCAGGTGCCACCAAGCACCGCAGTACCTCTGCATGCCTTCGTGCACGTCCTGTCTGGGGTTTGCATGCCACTTCTATTTGCAAGAGAAGGAAATGATCTAAATGTGGTCCTGCCATTTTCTCCTCTACTTTTTCCTGACAACTCCAGCCTTCTGCCCTCCTCCCCACACCTAGGAATCAAGCAAGGAAGGAAACAGGAGAGAAACCACCACATAACCAACACGCCCACCCACCCCCCAAAAAATGTGCACTTAGCATCTGCACCAAGCTAACACAGGAAAAGCCTTCCAGGCATGGGTGAGCTAGACTGAGATTATTTTCTTAACACATCTCAATTAAAATGTAGATCTCCTTTACTGCCTGGGGCCAGAGGGGCAGGAGGCATTGGAAATGAGATATGGGAGGGAGAAGCAAGACTTTTCTTCATTCCTCACTGCCTTAACCCTTCTGGTGCCACCTCTGCTCTAACAGCCAGACAAGGGCACAGGGTGATTTGGGTACGTTCATTGGGTAAAGCAAGGAATTACACGTTTGCCATGCGTTTGCAGACCTTGCCACGTCTGCTAAGGCATCTTCTGCTTTAATTAAATGAGCTCAAACCTTACTCAGCCACTGGTGAGGTGAAATTATTATTGTCAGTACTGTGTGGGACCCTCCAGTCGTCAAGTCTAGCTCCCTACAGGACTTCTGCAAGCCACTCACATCCCAAGGGCTTGAAGGCTTTGGACCTCACAGCCACCTGTGAGGAACTGTTACCCCTCTCCTACAAACCAGGGGATAAAACAGGGAAATTAAGGATTGGAGTTATTTTCAATTGGGCACTGTTTTATATAGAGTAGGTTTCCCCGATAGCTACTAGAAGAAACTGGCACTTCCAGAGTGCAATTCACCCCACTGCCTTAAAACCCCTCAGGGCTACAATGAATGTGTTCAGAAAAGTCCTTCACTGGCTGCTGAGATAAGAAACCCAGTAGTAGATGAGATAAATCTCATGCTATGTGACTTCTCCAAAATCACACAAGGTATCTATAGCAGAGCAGGGAAATAAATACTGCTCTCTCTTGCCTAAGGAAAATTCTGTAACCAGTGGATCATGTTGGCATCCCTTTCCAAATGTACCAAGGGCTCCAGAACTTATTTTTCCCAGTCAGAAACTGTCCCAGATATTGTCTTACAACATTGCCTCAGACCTTCAGCCCCCACCAATTCCCACTTCCTCACGTTATTCACAATCCCTTCAGCCAGGTTAGGCAGAATCATCCTCCAGCTCTTCCACTCCATCCCAGCGGACCCTTCAACATTTCTGCTCCCCCTCAATGTATTTCTCTGCCCTCAACTTTCTCTTTTGCCTTTGACACAAGATAATCAACAAAAAGACGTGGTTTTTGCCGGTGCAACTTCCTAGGTAGGAAAACAGTGGAGGAAAATAATCAGAAATCTTCATTCTCTCCATTACCAGGGGCTGGTGCATGCTGTATTACAGGATCCAGCCATACCTGCTTGCAGCCCCATGTCCCTACAGTGCATAAAGAAGCCCATAGCCACTGGCAGAAGAAATTCGCAGCCAGCATGTCTGCTCTTCACTGAGAATTCGGCCTCCCCTGCAGGAGGATGGCAAGAAAACATGTTTTCTTTGAATATTTGGGTTTCTTGCATCCAGCTGTGTTAGCCACTCTGGTCAAGATATGGCTTCAGGGATAAGACATTAAAGGCATTAAAAATGCACCCGTTAACCCTGGTAGGAATTAATTTGGTCCAATCTATTGGGCATTGGAGCAGGAGGCAAGAAATGTGGTTCCATGTTCTGATCTGCGACCATCTCTCATATAACGGCAGCCCTGATGATGTACTGTTTTTCCCTGCACTCCTATGTGGCTGACCTGCACTGGTGAGTCCAGCAGAGAGCTGCAGCCAACTGACACCCAGGCTTGCTCTTCACTACTGGGGCAACTGGTGTGGTTCATTTTTTCACTATGAGGATGATAAGCCCCTGGCCCAGGTTGCCCAGAGAATATCCAGATGCCCCCCATCCCTGGAGGGGTTCAAGGACAGGTTGGATGGGGTTTTGAGCAGCCTGGTCTAGAGGAAGGTGTACCTTCCCATGGAACTAGATGATCTTTAAGGTTCTTTCCAGCCAAAACCAGGCTATGGTTCTATGATGTGCAAGATATTTTACTTGACTGTTGTGTTGTACGTGAGTAACAAAATTCTGTGTCTCCGCACAAGGCCAGAGATCAGGCTGCTGTCTGGTTCCTGTAACTCATGGAGCTAAAACATCTGCGCCTGCCTTGGTGGAGGGTTCTTGCTATTGATAGTATGCTATTCAAAAGCTGCTGAAGGACACATCTGAAGTGGAAAACGATGGAGGACAAGATGTTCAAGAAAACAGAACGATGAGTTGCTCAGACCCACTCACCAAATAAAAGACATATGTGTATTGCTGGGGATAGGAAGAAAAGACTATACTCAGAGCAAAGCAAGGAGGATCACACATTAAAAAAAATAAAAAGAAAAGAAAAAAGCCCCGCAGCAGGATGAGATAAATAGCTTCAACCTCAGAAACTCCTGTGAACTCATACAACCTGCCTCCAGGACCGCAGTGCTACGGGGAAGGGAGAGAAAATCTCCCTGGTCCAGAAGGCAACTGGGAAAGGATCCACCTCTGCAACTCTGCTTGAGGGAATGAGTGCAGAGGCGTGTGGGAGCAATAGGGAGAACTAGGGGCTGGAAACACATGTGCTGGTGGCACATGGAGATATTTGGTGGCAGGTCTCTGAATGTGGGAGTGTGCAACAGAAGATGATGGCATGTGTTTATGGGTAGGAGCGTGCAGATGCATGGAGAAGGTGAGTCTGAATAAAGACATACCTTAAAAGTTCGCTGTGTTTTTCCTTAGGAGGAAGAACCTCCTGATCCTCCCCTGCCCCTGTTCCCTTCTGAGACCTGTCACAGGTCGAGGATGGTGAAATGTCACGGAAGAAACAGTGGAAGGCAGACATACCCCCCACCCTGGGGAGAGCTCATTTGGCATGCCATTTTCCCTCATTGGCAGATCACTGGCCACAGAGGCACCAGGGAGCATCTGACAGCAAGACAGAGACCAATTCCCTACAAACATCGCGGGCACTGAGACGGAGTTTCCCAAACCATCAATCCATCATGACACTCGCTGAGTCTACTCTGAAGCATGGCATAATCTTGCAGGAAACCCTGCAAATTAGGACCTTGGAGAACTTTAAAACTCATGGGAGGAATGAGACTGGTCATGTTGCCAAATCCAGATTTTGGTTTTGGCCACCCCAAGAAACACGTAGGGAGAGGACATCCCTAGCTGAGATTGGGCCTTATTTTGTTGCCTACACACAGGGATCTAATGTCACTTCTTCAGGACCCCAGATGGTGCTCACCCCATCCTCCAGAGGAAATGGATCTCCAGTAGACTCTGTCATATTTGCCAGCCCCAGGTGAACATCTCAGACACACCTGAGGCACTCCAGTTACAGCAGGCAGCATGGCTGGGCAACTGAATTGACTTTCTTTCATAAATAAAACCAGTTATATTTCAAATTCTCCTTGTACATTCTCCATATACTTGTACGTAGGCCCCTGAAGTCCGTATGTTGCCATTCCATATCTAGGTCTCCTTGATGGCTCTGTCAACCTCCATTTTATACCCTAAGTCAGGGTGCACTACCTCCCTGTGGCAGCCCCTGTAACTTTGCATCTTAGGGTACATCTGACAAGCTTTCAAAGCTGATCAGGGTGGTCATACAGCTTTCCCCTATCCCTGTTCCCACCATAGCTGCTACCCTAGATACGTACTGTGGGATATCTAGATATTCCACCCACCAGCCTATAGTGACCCAGACCAAGGGTGATGCTGAGATGACGAAGGTGTGTCCCCTGTCAGGGAACCAGCATACAGGAGGTCCTCTAGAAGGCCCCCAGCTACCGTTATCCCTTTCCCATCACATGTCCTAGCACATGAGGCACACCTCTTAGCCCATGGCAGATTGAGCCGTTTCACATCAGGGAAGAAGAAAACCTAGAGATCTTCCTCTGAAAAGGCTGAACTTTCTGCAACGCTAAACTTGAGCTGTTAGCCTTACTGTGATGGAGACAAATCCCAAGTAGGACACCTAACTCACGGGGCCACATCAGGAGAAAGCTTCTGCTGGAACTCACTGCACAAAGTAATTATCTTCCCACCCCTCCCCTCTTCCCTCTAGCAAAATAAGCTAATCAAGGAAGAAGGTTGTTATCAAAACACATTTACCACACGCCTGCGTCTCACGGTCCACAGTGCCCAGTGCTGTCCCTGCATTGCCTCAGGCAGGCACGGCCACCGAGATAATCAACCTGTGAAGGGCACAGCTCTGTCCTGCACTCCTAGGTAGACCAGAGCAGCAGAAGTGCTCTCAAAAGGGACACGATGGCATCTAGTGAACGGAAGGACATCAGCAGTGCTGGACACACAACCTGCAGGTACAGTGATGGGTCGACTCTCCAGGACTAGTGATCGGCTGCTCCTCTCAAAGGGACAGAGCTGGTTCAGGGAGGTTTATTCAATGTCATCACCCATCTGTAGTGAAATGGGATTCCCAGGAGCCTCCATTTCACTCAGGGCTTTATCACCCTCAATAGGCATGCTCCTCGTCCCAAGAATTTCCTCCTGCTCTCCTGACTAAGAGCCCGGATCTCATTTCAAAAGGCCATTGGAGAGCTGTCACATTTGGGGCTATTTCCTCTGCTCCAAAGGAGAGGCAATGCCTAGGTGTGAAATGATGGGTACTTTAGCTATACCTCAGCAGACAGATTAAAGATTATCTAGGCTCAATGCAGAATGCTTAATGGGCCAATGTCACTCCAGGGAGCCCCCCTGCTGTGCGCTTCCCTCTGTGAGAAGGCTGAAATGCCGTCTCCAGTTTCGATAACTACCTGAGAAGAAGTGGGAATCACTCTGTGCCAAGGCCAATTGTGGGAAGATGACTCCACTTTCCCTTGTTATCAGATGGAGAGGTTCACAGGCCATGTGGATGGTGTCTGAGCACCAGCTGTGACCAGGGAGGAGTTAAACCAAGCAGTGTTTGGAGACACGCAAGTTAGCAGCTGGTTCACTCCTACCTCTGCCACCATTGACTGTCAGTGCTAACACCGCCAATCGACTGATTGGAGACTTTCAAACCCAATGAAAGATTTTAAATTTCCTGCAATTACATTTCCCCCAATCGTTTATGGTTTCCTTCCCATTGTGTACCAACAGCGTGCATCTGGCATTCTCCTGTTGCAATGAGAAATGTCACCAGATACCTCAGACATCGGGGATATTTAACACAGCAATTGAAGTTACTCTGAGATTCCCCTCTGATGGGGAAGATCAGCCCAGCTGATCTTCCAAGTTTCCAAGGCAATGTAGGATTTGGGCTGGAAGCCTTTTGCTCTTTGTGTGGCTTATCCATCTCTGTGAAGATTAAGACAATTGTCATGTACCTCTGACATGTAGAGGGTCTCGTAGGTATTCAAAGGCACCAAGAGCTGAGCTATAGCAAGACTATGTTAAGGCAGGAAAGGATACGGAAAGATTTTCCTATAAAAAAGGATCCCAGCCATGATTGTGAAGACTTATTCATCACGCCAAGCAAATGCAAAACACCCGCAAACTTCTACCTTTCCAAAGGGACTCCAGTTTATACCTTGGGTGAAACAGCATGGGGAGGGACGACAGATAAGGACCTGGTTTCTTGCAGTGGAAGCTGAGGTTCTATAGGACCACTAGCCCCTGCAAGAAACAATAAATCACTCTTTTCTCACTATCTGTTCGAGCTTGGAGGGGTCCAGGACTGATTTGCATCCTCCTGCCCTGTTGGGTCCCTGAAGCCTGAGCCATACAGCCCTCCTCAGTGCCCCTTCCCACGCAGCACTGGAGATATCCTCCCTCCCCTGCGCAAGTGGAGCAAAAGGCTGGGAAGGAAAAGAGAGAAGATGAAGGGGAAAAGAAAGAAGAAAAAAAACTCAGCCTGAAAGAGAGTCACAGTCTTTCAGACGGCAGAAAGTCAAGTAAGAAAAAGACCCCGCAAAAAAGGTCTTATTGCAGCATCTGTAGGCAGCTTAGGTTACCCGAGACTCTCTAGTGATTCAGAAGACTTTGACCAAGAAAGTTAAAGCCAGGGACAATCAATGAGCCTCTGCAAGCAGCATCGCATCAGATTACCTGCTGAGACGAGACAGCGGGAGCTGCACTTTGCAACTTTTTCTTTTTTTTTTTTTTTTCCTGATCTGAGCAGGGATGAGTCTGAGCAGGGATAACAAATCTCCCTCCTTCTCCACACTAATCCCTCACTCCCTAGAAAACAACTTGTTTAAGTGTTGGTTTTTTTCCTCCATACCGTATTAGAAATGAGAATTATAATTTCTGGGTACACAAGTATCCTGCAGCTACAAGGCAGATGGGAAGAGCTAGAGAGCAGGAGGATGCCGAGGTCAGCTTCCCAGATACTGGGGTAGGTGTCTGCTGCCAGAGGACAGCATAAAACCCTTGTGAATGGGGCTGTTCTTTTGTGGGGAAATGAAAAAAACTCTCATATGACTTCTGAAGTGTCTCATAAAGACCATCTCCGCTGCTGCAGCTATCCAGTTAATCCATGGTCAGCTCAGCCTGAGTAATTGCACATACTAGATTTTGGTCATGCTTTGACCAACCCAGAGCCAAAGGGATCCAGGAAAGTGGCTGGTATGGCCCCTATCTAAGAACCTTCTGCCATTATTTCACTCATGGGGTGAGGATGTCTACAGGAGGCCACTGCATCCTATTTCCACAGTCCAGGAGTAGGGGGACCTCTCCTGTCATGCGCTCTGCAACTGGGGTGCAAAGCCAACAGAGCCAACGTGGGTCCCCAGGTGAGGTTCTTCCGTGCCAGAAGGACACTCAAGGGACACGTGCAGCTCCTCACAGAGGAGCAGAGGAATGCAGAGGGCAGAGTCAACTCCTGGCTCTGCTACCTCCACAGTAGGACAGACCGGAGGTGCTTAAACTAACCCTTCTCCCTCCGCAGCAGATTTCAGTTCCTCCAAACCCACAGTGTTTGTTGACAGCCTGCTTCGCTCAATCTCTAGAGCTGGTAAAGACTTCTAGGGAAGAAAGAAGTCACACATGCCCAAATGTTTCATTTTAAGGAAAAAAAAAAAAAAGTAATATTTCGTAATGATTTTTGATTTTGAGATTTTAAGCAATTTACTAAAACCTGAAATAAAATCCCCAAAATAAAAACAACTGAGCTCTAAATGAATCACTCTCCAGTTACTAAGTGGTATCAACCCCTTCTAAAATGGCTTTCAAGAGCATTTCTTATTAGAAAAATAACTGACCCACCACAAGCCGGGGGGAAAAAAAAAAAAGTTTTGAAATATCATGAGTTCTCCCAGAAAATGGGACTATTTTCCTCTTTTATTGGAACTTATGACCTGCTGGCCAAGGAGTCCCCATAACAGCAAGGACAGATCCCAGAGCAAGAGGCTGGTGCCAAGATGCTCTAACCTCCCTTAAGGACACCTTCTGCACGTTCAACTAATCATCCCAAAATTACAGAGGCTACATGAGGATGAAATGAGGCAGCACAGCCGAAATCTAGAAGTGACAGCTAACACAACAGAGCCCGGAACAGGGTCCTTCTGCATCCAGCAAGGTCAGCGTGTTTCCCCTTTGTAAAATATTGCCTCTCCCGATAGAGATGCTCCTGCTCTTCTGCCCCCAAAATCCATTCTGCTGGCAGCTGGGGTATTAACCACAACCCGGAGATACCGTACAGGGCAGAAAGCTTGCATAGTCACCATGGGCTACAAGAAGGACATTGAGGTGCTGGAGCGTGTCCAGAGGAGGGCTACGGAGCTGGTGAGGGGTCTGGAGGACAAACCTTACGAGGAACGACTGAGGGAACTGGGGTTGTTTAGCCTGGAGAAGAGGAGGCTGAGGGGAGACCTCATCACCCTCTACAACTCCCTGAAAGGAGGGTGGAGAGAGATGGGGGCTGAGCTCTTCTCCCTGGGGACAAGGGATAGGACAAGAGGAAACGGGTTCAAGTTATGTCAGGGCAGGTTTAGATTGGATATCAGGAAACATTTTTTCACTGAAAGGGTTATTAAACATTGGAAGAGGCTGCCCAGGGAGGGGGTGGATTCCCCATCCCTGGAGGTGTTTAAGAAAAGGGTAGATGAGGTGCTGAGGGACATGGTTTAGAAGGGGTTTTTGTCAGGGTAGGTTAATGGTTGGACTTGATGATCTTAAAGGTCCCTTCCAACCTCACCGATTCTAAGATTCTATGGGCACAGGGATCAGCGCTTGTGCATCTCTGCTCTGGAGCTGGTGCTGGGCCAAGCAGGGATAGTGAGGGCTCATTCAGCTGCAGAAGGGTTTATCCCTCCTCTGGAGGCAAAGAGTATCCCCCATCTCTGCTCCCCCTGCATTTGAGAGGGAAAAGACGTAGAGGAAGGTAATAGTTTGGATATGGATAAAGACAGAAGAAATTTGTCAGGATTTGGAGGGGTGGTTAGATATGGGATGGCATCTCCGGACACTGCTGCATGTGGCACAGGAGGAAGCAGCAATTCATCTCAGGCTTGGAGAAAACTTTGCTCTGCTCCCCTCCCTCTCTGTAGCCCCCCGTTCGGGCTGGTGACATTGCTCCGACCTTGTCACCAGGCGCCGAGTGCTTCTGTGCCAGCTATTAGCTTTTTTCAGCCTGGTTCCTCCCCCCAGCTCCCACCCTGGCCCCTCACTCTCCCCTGGAGACCCATGCAGCAACCGAGCGCCACATTTTCAATTTACACCAACTAAATGATTCATCGCCGCCTAAAGAGGCCTGAACGGAGCCCAGGAGGGGAGCTGAGCTATAGGAGGGAAAAGGGGAGGGGGGGGAAAGATCGGGGCTAAAGATATAGAGATGAAAAGCTCCGGTGACCTGCTCTATATCGGCTCTCCTCTTCGCGGGGCAGAAGCCAATCAATCTCTCCCCCCTCCCTCCTTTCTCCTGCAGCCGTCTGTGGGTCTGTCTGTCTCTTTCTCTCTCAGCGGACTCGAGTTTCTCGGTGTAAGGTTAGGACAGCGGAGCCGTGGAAATCGATTCCTGAGCCCTGGCACACCGCCCTCCGTGCAGACAGCCCAGCTCCACCGTGAGACGATGGATGGAGAGCCGTCCCCAGGCGGCCCCAGACCTCTCACGTGTGGGCAGCTTGGAAATGGGGGTCTGGGGAAAAGGGTCTGCATCAGCCCTTGAAATGCAAACCCCAAAGTAGGAGAGACCCACATGGGAGAGACAAAAAGTTAGATGCTGTACCTCATCTAGCACTTTTCCCCTCTCTCCCAGTCTAACAGTGTTCCCCTTGATGGTTTATACTGGAGGGGAAATGTGAGTGAAAAGCATGACATCTGGTTTCCAGTACCACTCTGCCCCGGGTCTTTCACAGCCCGACTGCCTCTCCCATCCCTTCCACAAAACAGCTCACACATCAGCATGGCTGGATTTAAACTGAAAGAGGGGAGATTTAGATGAGATATTAGGAAGAAATTCCTGTGAGAGTGGTGAGCCCCTGGCCCAGGTTGCCCAGAGAAGCTGTGGCTGCCCCATCCCTGGAGGGGTTCAAGGCCAGGTTGGACGGGGCTTGGAGCAACCTGGGCTGGTGGGAGGTGTCCCTGCCCAGGGCAGGGGGGTGGCAGGGGGATGGACTTCAAGGTCCCTTCCATCCCAAACCATTCTATGATTCTGTGAAAAGGATGAAAAAAACTGAAACCCAGAGAGGAACACCTGAGGCTGCACTGAAAACCCCTTCCAAACTAGTACTGGAAATCAGATTTCTTGACCGCTATGGGAACTAGGGGAGAGGAGCAGCCTGGAGTGGGATTTGGTAACATTTGCCTTTGAACTACTTCAGAAAACTCCACAGGGAATTGATCTCAGTGACCCTGCTGCAAAGTACATAAATAAGAGGCGCCTCTTTTTCAGAGGTTAAGTGACCAGAGGGAGGAGGACATGGGGATCTTGTTGTCAACCAGGTCCAGACTGCGAGGCCAAACTTCCCCTTTAAGGCCAAACTTCCCCTTTAAGGGCCGAGTTTGTACAGGGGTTTCTTGTTCTAATCAAGATGATGCTGCCACCCCCACTCACCACCAGCCATCGCATTTCTGACACTCCTTCACAGAGAGCTGCAGGGCAACCTACAGTTCTCTCTGCTACTTTTCTCTCCTTTGGGGGATTTGTTGCTGGATGTATTGATGGCTTGTTGCCACTGACCCTGGACGGCAGGAGATGAAATATTTAGCATTGCTGCGGTGCGATCAACAGAAAAATTCACACTTTCCTATACTGCTTGCACATAGTCTGTGTTGTCCTTCCACTGATAGCAAAACACACAGTGCTCTGTAGGATGGAGGCAGGATAAGATGAGATGGAATCATACTATAGAGCTCTATATCAACTGGAAATAGCCTCAGATCAACAGGGTGAAAGTTTCATGGGTTCATGCCTACCAGATCACAACTCAGAACTAGTTTGCCAAGTATCCCTTGAACAATTCCAGAGCTTGGGTCAAGTTTTTGGACAAGTTTTGGGATGGGCCACCTCAATCGGATCTGAAATTAAGCAGACTATGGTGGCTTTGGATGACGATCATGCAAGCTAAAACTCATCCACAGAAGTCTGGAATATAGTGCAGGTTTGTTCCTTTTCTTTCTGGTCCAGAAAGGAGAGGCAGCAAAGAGGATCACTTCAACTGGATCACTGTCTCCACCAGGAAAGTTTGCAATGCAACAGGAAGAATTCAGCGGTGAATTAAGTGGGAGATGACAGACACACTGCAATAGCAGGGTCCATCAGAAAACCCCTCCGTAGCTGCCAAGGACACTGTGAGACTTGGAGTGACAGCACCCTGCAGAGCCATGCTCAGCTGGAGATGTTTGGTTAGACAGATCCCATGCACTTTCCAGCCACTGTCTCTGCTGAGAGGTTCTTGGCAAATGAGACCATCCTGCCACTCATAGCCAAGGAGCTCAGCCAACCTGACACCTCCCTCCCCACAGCTTTGGCAGAGGGGTCTCCGCAGGAGGAGATCACTGGCAGTGACGGCTAAAGAGAGGAAACTTCAAGATCAATAGCATCATTAAAAAGCCTACAGAAAACAAAGCCAATGAACTAATCTCCCAGTCCTGAGGACACCTGGATCCACTGCTTCTTGCAAAGATAAGGCAGTACTGTTGAATAATGAAATGGCGAACTGAGGTCCCATCTCGGCCTGTTATATAGAAGGCCAAGGATGTGGATACAGATTAAATTGCTTGTCATCCTGGTCAGATAAGCCAAATGAGTAGTTTGGCTCATTTGTGCTCATTTAATACCGTTAAGTAGACCCTCAGAGGACAAACTCTCAACTTCAGGGTCAACATCTTCCCACAGTGAGTGTACAAACCATAAAGTCCTCTTGATATCTAACTTGGAGCGGACCCCATGATGCCTACAGGGTCCTGTTTCCTCTCTAAGGGCAATGGAGATCAAGACAAGTCTGAAAGAGAGGAGGTTCAGGTGAGCAGTGGAAAGTCTGAGGTGCTGACACAAGTGTCTGAGCCGGGCTTCTAGTCACAACCAAACTGCCTTAAACAATGGAAACAAGAAGACAATTGTCACCCAGAGAAGAGCTGCTGGAGGGTTTGATTCAAAGCGCATTGGGGTGGACATATGCCTTCCTGGTGCATTTAGCAGACTGTGGATTAGGTGACTGAGGAGCTATGATCAGTCTATACCAGCCTTCTCTTCCCTTGCCATCCAAAAAGTGTTTCTTGGTTAAACAAAGTCCCCCCCAGCAAGTCCCAGAGACCTCACTGGAGCTGCCTACGTGACTCATTGGCTCACCTGCCTCAGCCTGGGACCGAGACAGCATTTTCCATCTCTGCCATATGTAATCACAGACCTTGAGAGAAGATAACTGGGGGAGAAGAAGGGCTGGGACAGTAGAAATCACCAGCAGGTACTTACGTGTTGTGAAGAACACACCATCCACAGTGAGGGTCGCCTGAGCCCAAGCACTCGCTGCAGGTCTCGTACTGGCTACACGACTCCACCGGCACCCGAGTGAGCTGCAGGAGGAAAGGGGACAACCTGTCAGGCTTTTCACAGGACTCTGCAATGCCCATAATGACTTGACGGACTTGCCACCCTCCCTGTCCTCTTCCCCTGCTGCCTGTCCTCCCAGGGGGACATCCCTGCAGAGCTCGGCAGGCCTGGGGCAGAGAGAGGGATGAGGTTACAGATTGCTCCAAAGTTCAACCTGGTGCAGCCCTTGTCCAGATCAGCACTCAACTTGGTGCAATCCCTTTTGAGATCGGCACCTCCCCTGTGGCCTTTCCCTCTTCCCCATGGTCTTTCCCACTTCATTGCCAGATGGTCTCACTTGCACAGCCTGACAGGGAACCAGCAAATCAGGCAGGCTGTGTGCAGACTGTGGTGACCTGCTACCTTGACACAATCAAACGCGTGCTTTGCTGCAGAAAATCACTGGATCTCAACACTCTCCTACACTCTGGTTGTGGACCTTGTTGCCTTCTGGCTTCCTGTGAGAACCGAGGTCTCATAGCATCTTTATCTCCTTCCCATGACCTCCCGCACCACCACTGGTGCCAGGAGAGCGTTAACTCCACTGTACATTCCCCGTGCGTCTTTTCCAACCATGAGTTGTCCCATCCCCGGAGAGGCTGCTCCCAGCAGGAAAAGGATAAAGGCTGCCAGCCTGGGTATTGGATGAGCTTGCTGTCACCCTGACTTTGCAGCTCAGAAGGCATTACAGGTGGACCTGAAACACCCATCTACTGCTAAAATACTGCATTTTATTTTTTTCTTTCTTTCTTTCTTTCTTTCTTTCTTTCTTTCTTTCTTTCTTTCTTTCTTTCTTTCTTTCTTTCTTTCTTTCTTTCTTTCTTTCTTTCTTTCTTTCTTTCTTTCTTTCTTTCTTTCTTTCTTTCTTTCTTTCTTTCTTTCTTTCTTTCTTTCTTCTTTCAAGTATTTCAGTCAGAGACTTCAAAGACAGAAGGGACTACATAGCCTTATGTCCTGTTTAATGGACCAGAGCCTTTTGATTACCATTAGGTCTTGTAAGCCCCTTACTTCTTTGGAAGCCAAACATGCAATTTGGGCCCAATAGTCTCTTTTCCATTGCAAAAGCTTCAGAAAGCTTCTGTAATATACAGTCAGTGCCTTCACCTCAGCTCATGTCAGCAGGGAGAGTTTATTCCTTCGGATGATATAGTGTGGTATTATCCTGATGAAACACCACTGAGAAATGCCAACGATAAACTGCGGAACAGTTACTCGTGACAAATGACAAAGGAATACACCTGGATCATAGGGACGATTTTTTACTTGGTGCAAAATTCAAGAGAGTTTTACCTGTGAAGTGATAGATTACGATTCATTCTGATTGCATCTGTAAATGAACCAAGAACTAGCTTTTATTTATAAATATATATCAGGAAAAAATCCAGCTATTTACGAAGACTTTTTCTGTTTGTATCAGAATTTGTCTTCCTAACCCCTATACAGACACCCTACATGGTAGTAGATAGTCTATGTGCAAAAGCTGAAAATCTATATTTTTACTTCTGGCGGGTGGCAATAGCATTAGAAAACTTCAGATAGAAATATGACGAGGTTTATTTACCATTGCACCATTGCCTGTGCCAAGTCACACAAAGAAACCAACTGTGGCTACTGAAAGCTTTTAAGGAAAAAGGGAGAATATAAAAAAAACCCCAAAACCCACAACGCAAAACCACCTTTCTCAAATTGAATTAATTGCCATGAGCATAAGAACATAATCAGGACAGACCACAGAGCAACGAAGATCAAAATAGGGAGTCATTCAAACTTCCTTAAGTATCAGGAAGTTTCAAAGGTTAGATGGTTTGGCCATGAATGCAATTGTTCCAACTTCCTTAAGCTTCAGGTCAACAAGGTATCAACCATTCATCCGATATAAATTGTATGCTCCAGGATTTCACCCAATTAAACTGATGTTGAACCTAATAGTCTGTGCTGTATCCAACTTGCAAAAAGTCATACAATTTTTTACAAGAAGACATCAAGGGGTGAAGACCTTATAATTTCTTATGTTGGCCATTCTCACCTGTTATTTCCACCTGTAAGAAAATATATTGTGAATTATTTTTCTTTAATCACATCTAGCTTGACCATGTCAGCATTGTGAACAGCAGAGAATCTGCAGAAGAGGCAGACTATTCAGTTTTGAAAGACGGTAAATCTACCCTACCTCAACCCACATGCAATCGATTGTGTAATCTCCACCTTGTAATTAGAAATTTACAAACACTGTTGGGATTAGCAATGATGTTCCTGCCCAAACTACCCTCAGTTTAACATATGGTGCAGCTCGATTTATCCTCATTAATAGTAGATAGTTTTTCTGAACCTCGGTTTCTGAGCTAGTTTACATCTGTCTTATAGAAGTGAGCCTTGCTTAAGAAGTTTAGATCAAAATATGCACTTTTCCAACATCCGATGATGCTGGGTTTGAATGTTCTGAGTCAAAATCCACTTGGGACTATGATACATGCACAAGAAAGAAGTCCTAGATAACTGAAATTTGCTATTTCTTTGCAAATTGCTGCAAAAAGAGTAGATAAAAAGTGGTCTCTCTAGGTTGCATCATCATCATTATTATTATTATTATTGTTGTTGTTATTATTGTTATTATTGTTATTATTATTATTATTAGCTGTCAAATGATATTTCTATAAATATTTAAAGGGTGGGTGTCAGGAGGATGGGGCCAGGCTCNCCTTCCAACCCTATGATTCTGTGATTCTATGATTCAAGCTCCACTCAGAAGTAGACGGAATCTACTGGAAATCCAGATCCTCATCTTTGCAGAGGTCCTTCCTTCTCAGTGTCTTTAGGGTACTTAGTATCTCAAAGATATAGAATCCTAGAATCATAGAATGGTTTGAGTTGGAAGAGACTTTAAAGATCGCCTAGTTCCAACCCCCCTGCCCTGGGCAGGGACACCTCCCACCAGCCCAGGTTGCTCCAAGCCCCGTCCAACCTGGCCTTGAACCCCTCCAGGGATGGGGCAGCCACAGCTTCTCTGGGCAACCTGGGCCAGGGGCTCATCACCCTCACAGTAAACAATTTCTTACTAATTTCTAATCTAAATTTCCCCTCTTTCAGTTTAAAACTGTTACCCCTTGTCCTATCGCTACAACCCCTCATGAAGAGTCTCTCCCCATCTCTCCCATAAGCCCCCTTTAGTTACAGAAAGGCTGCTATAAGGTCTCCTCAGAGCCTTCTCTTCTCCGGGCTGACCAATCCCAACTTTCTCAGCCTGTCCTCACAGCAGAGGGGCTCCAGCCCTCAGATCGTCTTTGTGGCCCTCCTCTGGACCCATTCCAACAGGTTCATATAGTTTCACTCAGTCTCTATAGGATATAGTTTGCATGTTGTGTAGGAGCACACCTTGCTTCTGTCACTGTCCCAGAGAGCACAGAGATGCAGTATGAGCTTGCATCAAGCCACATGACACTTGTGTGTCACCATTCATATTGCTATGTGTTATTCCTGCTATAGGAGACCTTTTACGAGTTCCCCTCAAGTAGCTTTATTGCAAGATTAATTAAAATTGTACCACGCTGGTAAATGTCTTGGGCTGTAAGTGTCAGACCTTCTAATTAATAAAGAAAGAAACTACAAAAAACAAAGGAGCTGCGACTGAAAGGAAAGCCACCTAGGGGTCGTCAGCTGAAAAGAAAAAGAACATCAAGCAAATAAGGCACATCAGAGGTCTTATTTTCCTTTGGAACATAAGCTGTAATTAATTCAGCTCAGCTTTCCAAGTTGAAAGTTTTGAGAACTGACCGTGCCCCCTGGGAGCAGTCAGCTTTTTATGCTGCCCCTAAAATATCTGAAAAAGAGAAAAGTCCACACAACCTCCCAATTACAGTGCCTTGCCATTATTCACAACGACGAAGGCACCAGACAGTGCTGAAGGTTGAAATCTCAATTGTAAACCAGACTGTGACTACTCCTGCCACCCCTTCTCCATCCTCGGAAAGTCTAACAAACTTTTCAAGTTCATTTCCCAACCTCAACGAGGTTTCCCACTGCTGGTCTTTCATCGGGGTGGAACTTAGAGTCAATATTTTGCAACAGATATATAACCAGGGTTTCAGAAGGCAGAGGATTAACAAAAGCAAGGTGTCCTTGATCTGGGGGCACTACGAGCCAGGTTAGAGTCATTTATATTCCTGCAGTGGTCACGGCTTAACTGACGGATGCAAGAAGATGGTGGTGTTGTTTTAAGGGCTTATATCCCATATGTGATGAAGCAGATATCCCCACTTTATCAGTGAAAGCTGAGGCGGAAAGTGAGGTCTTCTGCAGATGAAGTAGGCACTATCTAAATGTCTTTGGAGGTGAGGGCTTGAGGCATCTGAAGAAGTTCATGCAAGAAGTACAGAAAAGAGCTGACTATTGAACAAAAAGTTAAAAGTAAAACATATTTAGACTATGGGTTCATTCAAACATTGAAGAAATGAAGGTAAGGTTCCTATGGATGTCCACACACCTGATGGACATCTAGGAGGTGCTCTGCTTCCAAGTCTCTGTCCATAGCAGACTAAAGGCACGGATGATCTCTGATTATCTCTGAGACAGGCAGTATTTCCAGAGCACCACCGGATTTCCAGGATGACTACTGTGCAGAGGGAAATGTGAAAGACCCAGGACCCTCACCACTAACACCTTGCTTGAATAGGGGAGACCAAAATGCCAGGACCTGGAGCCTTCAGGCAGGTTCACCATCTAGACCATCTCCTGCTCACAGTTATCCAGAGTGAGATGCAATCCCAGAGCCAGGGTCAGACAAGCGGAAAGTGAAATCTGCTGTCCTTCTCAAGGGCAGCAAGAAAAGGATGAGCAGGTCCAGCTGCCGTAGCTGCAGCAGGATTTGAAGAGATTATTTCACTTCATCAACACGTTCATTCACAGGTCCCCGAAGCAATCATTCATGAGCTTCTGGCTCACAAGGACATCTTGAAAAATCTGGCAAAATCTGCAAAGTGCCGTACGGTTCAGAGCTCACCTGCTACATACGGCTTCAGGGCTTTTCACACAACACCGGGCCTGTCCTCACCTCTGATCCAGCCTAAATTGCAAATTGCAGCTTCTCCAGCTCCCAGCCTCACTTCCACCCTCTATTTCTAGTATGAATGAGTTACAAAAAGTCATTTAAAACAAAATGATTGAGGTTTTTTGGATCTGACAGACAGCAACAGCTAATCCTGTTAGAAATTTGGCTCCCGCTTCTGCCATTATATATTCACAAAAGCTCCTGCTATGTGCTCAGTCATAATTTTCTGGCTCCCATTTTTGACTTTCTTATTTCAATATACATTGCTTTTTTTTTTTCCTCCCCTTAAACTGCCAACATTCTGGTCAAAACGTGAATCATTGCTCAATCTCTTCTGTTATAATTGGATGTTAATACAGCAGCGGGATTTATTCAGTCTGATGGACTAAGTTAATTTAAATGTACAAAAAGGCATCTTAAGTAGCCAATTTCCTTCCCGACAGTCAAAAGATACATTTCCAAAACACTGAACAGTGACTCTGTCAAGCCATGTGGGTTCTGTGAATGCTGCTATCTTTCAAGACTCAGCTAGCCCCGAAAAACTGCCGAAAGATTAAGAGAGGAGCTGATTTGATTTCAAAGCCTTGAATAGAGTGTTCATGATAATATAGTTTATTAAACAGAGCAAGGCAAAAAAAAAAAAACCAAACAAAAACCACCTGAAAGACCACTGGTGGAACCAGATTCTGCATCCCTAACAGTCAGTGAGGATATTCGGTCACCTGCAGGGCATCCCAGGATGGCAATTTTAATTTGGCCCGAATTATGGACAAAAGGCCCTTGAATTCCTCTGTCTTGTTTGAGCCCCTGTGCCTCATCCACCTGATTTGCAAACTCAGCAAAAAGAATAAAATCAGGAGCACAGAAAAGAAAAGCCCAGGGAGCTGAATCTTAGTTATACTGATAAGAAGCAGGACTCACACGCCTGTGGATGCTGTAAAACTGATGGGAGAGGAGATGTTCCAACAGGGATAGAGATGAGGATCCGAGTTTGATTCCAGCCTGCCAGACCAGCATGATAAGTAAATAACTTGCCAGTCCCAATGGGACAGGGAATGTCATCTCTCATCAGACACTCCCAAGCTCTTCCTCTTCATTGTAGCACTCTTCCCAGTAAATCCATGCTTACATGCTTGGAAAACTGGAGGCTTTAATTAAGGAGAGTTAATTGGAAGCAGCAGTAGCTGTCAAGGACAAATGACACAATAATTAAAGTGGGGGGCAACATCCCGCTGTGTGGCAGGGTAAATTACTTGTCCTAATATACTTGTTGACAAAGGGCTTCCTACCTGCAGCTGTGTGTGTGCTGCTTCTCCTCCTCTCCTCTTCTCCGCCCTGAGCTCTCCTGCACAGCTTTGGTGAGAGACGCCTTTACTCTGCTGTTGACACAGCAAAGCCCCAGCCACGATCACACTCCCACGAACAGAGGAAAAGCAAGAAGGCATACGGAAAGATTTGATGCCCACAGCCTCTGTGGAAATAGCCCCAGTAGCCTTTGGGGTGAGGCTGAGAGACATCAGTTCCCATCAGATGCTCTCATGGTGAGACTGTTATTGGTGCTCCAGGAGCAGCACAATTTTCTTTGCACCCTTTGCAGTGCAGTTCTCTTCCCCACGCCTCCCCTGGCAGGACCCTGCTTCACAGCTGGCTCAGAAAAGCCAGGATAGGTGTCTTCTATGACGAGCATGCTGGGCTTCGTGTCTGATCCATCAAGCCAGCTTGTGGGGAACACCTCTGTCATGGGAGGGATGCAAAGCAAGGATTTCGCCCTCTCTCTGAAGTCCGTCTGCAACAGGAGAGCCTACGTCTAAACTAGAAACCCAGGCTCTGTTGAAGGAGAGCCCTCCTGCAGGGCAGGATTTGTTTGCCCTCCGTTTTAGGTGTCTACCCATGGACGAGATAAATCCCACTCTTGATGTGCCTATGTCTACCCGCTAAACGTAAAGGAGTCTAGACAGCCAGGTCAGCCAGAGACATTTACAACGTGAAC
Organism: Rhinoptilus africanus; assembly: GCA_013400135.1. NCBI lineage: Eukaryota > Metazoa > Chordata > Aves > Charadriiformes > Glareolidae > Rhinoptilus > Rhinoptilus africanus. Next base: position 407,782 of record VXBO01001523.1, on the reverse strand, counting down.
AGCAAACACTGGGTGAGGTGAATCCCACATTAATGCCATACTTAATTTTCTTCTATTCCTCTAATCTTGCCACTGTAAACAACTCCCAAACATGCCAAGCTCTTCTATCTTCCTAGTTGTAGCATCAGAACGACCAGTCACAATACAAAATGCATTTTCTTGTATCACTAGGAGGGTGGTGGAGGGAATCTACTGTGCTGCATAGCTAGAAAGCTGTTCCAGGAACTCGAAAGACCTTGTGGGATAACACGGACTGTGTTTCAACAAGTGCCTTTCACCATCTGCTCTGTAAATACAGCCCTCGTGCTTTGCTGCACCCAAGCTCATCCCTGATCTCTGCTCTGGCTCAGACACTCAGATAACAAAGATTATCTCAGTCCTTTCCTTGAAAGTTTGGTGGCTTCCCAGGTTCCCACTTCACAACTGCTCAGCCTACACCCTGTCCCTTCTTCAAACAGGTCTACCACGCCATAACCACTCTTCTCGCAAAAGCATCGGTGCTCGAGGAGAAGCCAGGGACACGCCATCCTGCTGTGAGTATGGCTGGCAACCTGGAGACTGAAGAGCGTGTGTCCGCAGGCTTCCGCGCTGAATCTCGTTCAGTTTTCCTCTGAATTCACTCCTTTTTCCTTACCAAGAATGCCAAACACTTCCTCAGCTGGGACAGCAACAGGGCAATCCCATCGGCATGCTGATGTGCCCTCAGTACAAGGCAGGAGATATCCTAGGAATCCTTGTAAAAATCACAGTTCACCAGCTAGGAAGTGTCAGAGGAGTGTCAGGAGATTTTACCCGTGCCTGATGAAACCAGCCACCTTCTTATCCACCCTGGAAACCCTCAGCTCTGGCCAACTTTCTCCGCCTGTAGTATTCAATCTGTCTTTCTCCCTGCCAGGTCCAGGTAGGATTGGATCCACACACACCTTGTTTATGGCTAAATCTTTATCCCATGGCCAAGGGTTTCAGTCTGTAAACTGTAAAACAAATGAGGTTTGTCGAAATGTGTGTGTTCAAAAGCCTTCAAAACAACAAGCCCCATGTCACAATTAACGCAGGGCCAGCCCAGGCTTAATGAGAGCCAGTGCCTGTGTGGTTACTGAAGCATGCCTGCCGAGCACGGGATAGATCATTACCCAGGCTCTATAAAGACTATATATAGATTTAATTGGGACCTGTAATGGAATTTATGTCACTGTAATGGGCTTTCTCAAAGTCCAGCATCACCTGAAGGCTCCTGGTGGAGGCGTGAACAGTTAAAGCACACAGGGAGAAGTTAATAGTTGTTTCTACTGGTGATGGCTTCTTTCCAGGTCATCTTGTTCCATCATCTTTCCAGATGTTCCCATCCTCACCCTCAGTTATCATGGAGCTTCTTCCTGCAGATTCATTCACCTCTGCAGCCCTCTCTGGTATCCTATTGTGTCTCCTTGTTGTCCATTCCCATCAATAAAATCCTATCACAACTTCAAATCCCATCTTTACACCCTCATCATATCCCTGGGTTAAGATGTCTTCATCCCAGTGTTTGGAGGATCTTTGCCTCATCTCTTTCCCCAGCTGTCCATACTCCCTCCTGGATTTCTAGCTCCACCACTTGATGACCCATGCGGTTCATGAAGGATTAATTGGGTTGATCTAATTCCCTTGTGCAGGATCATATGACCCCTACAAGCATTAGCAAGCTACAGAAAGCATGACAGAGAATTTGAAAAATGCCCTTTTCTTCAGTTGCGATGAGACTTTAAATTCCCCACAACAGCACATAGAACCAGCTGCACTGGTTGGGGACAGCACTTCACATATCCCAGTTCATTGTTTTCAGCCATGGCCTCATGGTGCTAAGGAAAGCACAAAAACAGGGTAAGCACACATGCTATGTCCTCGGTAAATGCCCAGTTTTGGGCTATTATAATTCAGGGGAACTCCTGGGTCTTACGTGTCTCTATGCCATAACCCAAATAGATCTTTCTTTAATTTTCTAGTTTATCCTTGAAAACACATTGACTGTTTGTATCCACAACATGCTTTAGCAGGCAGTTTCAAAGGTCCAGAGCCCACTGCTTGAAGGAATCACCTCCTTTTGTTTGTTCAGGACTTGATTTTCAACAGTTTAATTTCACGCCCTCTAATTCTTGTATCTGTAGAGGTAGTGAACAGTCACTTCCTATCCATCCCCTTTGGCCAACAATTCATAATTTTACCAATCTCTATCATACACCCCAGCTCACCTCTTCTCAGGCAGAGGAGTTCCTGCTTCTTCAGTCACCTCCCACATGGAAATCACTCCATACCTCTGATTATCCTGGTTCCCCTTCTCCTTTGACCATTTATTTACCTTTGTTAGGCAAATGCTGTGCAAAAGGAGAGGCTGCCTGGTGGCTTAGTTCATTCCTTCTCCACCTCTCTCCTCCCTGGACTCTCAGGCACTAACCACATCATCAAAAACTACTAAGCTACTGCCTTTAACAGGGTGACACCTCTCAGCTTGAGGCACAAGAGCATCCACAACCTTCAGGCTCATCCCAGCTGCGAAAAGAAACACGTCCGCTTAAACTGTGATTAAGACTGCTTTATCCGGGGCTCAGAGAACGGCAGGTAACTCGTAAAGCTGTGTGCACTTGATTGCTTTTAGCGGTGTGAGCATGTAGTGGGACTGAGCTTCAGACAGCTCCTCGGAGGACACGCTTCTTGCCATGAGAAGGGACATTTGTTTTGTCCCCAGAGACCCTCACACATACTCCCCCTCTCCAACCTCTCTCCTCTCATCACTGCCTCATCTCCTTTGATAAGCCATTCTCCATGCAGTGCCATCAAATCTCGGCTGACACAAGCTCCGCAGCCTGCCACAGGCAGCATCAATTGCCGTGATAGCATCAGCTGAAGAGTTATGAGGTTGTGCCGGTTAATCTGTAAACTAAAAAACTTAAGATCCGAGGCAGGGAGTGCCATGATAACCTTTGCTTGCAGCTGATCTGCAGCAAACACACACTAACCCAACCTAGAGACACAAAATTGGGCTTGCCAGAGCTATTATAATACCTCTGCCTCTCCAGAGCGCTCACTACCAACAGCATTACTGACTGTTTCAGTCAAGAGTTAACCAAGATCCAGGGCAAAACTGTGAAGCAGGCTCTTCTCAAGCCCTTAAATATGTGTCTTAGTTTATTAAATGAGAGAAAACCAGACAGAGCTTACTGCTCAACTGACGCCTATGAGAGCTCAGCGCGTTCTCAAGGATTGGGTGGTAATTAGTGCTGCCAAAAAGACAACGACCAGGCAGAGATGCAGGCAACTATTTTGGGGCATATCTATTTGCCTTCAGATATCTCTGCTGTTTGTTTCAGCGTGGAATAAGTGAGAAGTTCCTAGCAAAGCTCAGCTCTCTCTCTGCAGCACTTTAATTCATGGAGGGCTTGAAATGCTGAATTCCTACTGAGTGCGATGACTGTTGCTCCATCCCAGCCCCCAGCGCCCATATTTCAATGGATTAAGTGCATAACCTAGTGCAGCATCACGACACATGTTTTCCCAGCTTTCTCAGACATCCATCTTGCCATAAAATGAAAGTTCAAGGACATTTAATTCCGAGATCATATAAATGCATAGCATTTAAGGTCAGAAGGGACCATTAGATCATCTGTTCTTGCCTCTTGTACATCACAGGCCACTAAATTTCTCCCATCTACCCTTATATGAACTAAATAATCTGGTTTTATCTTAGAAAGACCTCCCATTTCGATGTGAAGATACCAAGAAATGGAGAATCCTCCATTTCACGGGCAGTTTGTTCCAGTGGTTAATCACTCACACCATAAAAAGCTTGTACATGCCTTATTTTTCATGTGAATTCATCGGGCTTTGGCTTCCAATCACTGATTCTTATTTTGCTTTTCTTCTCTAGATTGAAGAGCCCTTCAAGCCTGCTGTTTTCACCCCGTGAAGATGCTCAGACATGTGGATTGAATCATTCCTCAATGTTCCTTCTGATAAATTAACAGATTGAGATGCTTCCAATCCCTTTGAGGACATCACACCTTCCCGACTCCTGTGAATAATTCTTGTCGGTCTTTAGTGCTCCTTTTCCCATCTCTCTGTGCTCTTTTACAAAAAAAAAAAAGAACCCAGAGCTGACCGCAGAGCACGACTACTACTCGCCCACTCTCTTGCACTCCTCCAAAGAGGCAGGATGGTGTCAGCCTGTTTCTGCTACAGGATAGACCAGGGGAACCCCTTTGCAAGGATGTAAAGAAATGACTCGCGCATCCATTTCAGTCATTGTTTTCAAGGACACATCTCCCACTTTCCAGCCTGACCTACATTCCTTCTTACTAGACAGAGAAGTTCTCATTTGTTTTATTTGAGGGAGCCAAAGTCACCCAACCGCTCTCTGGCCTCATCATCGTTAACGCTGAGCTAATCATTGCACCAGTGAATATTTTATCCGGGGGATTTATTGTCAACTTCCTGCTCATTCATGAAAATTTTCAATAGCGTTGGGCCCAATACTGATCCCTGGAGAATGCTACAAGGAAAACCCTCAGGCTCTTTGAGAGTTGCCAAGTATTAAGCCATTTCAGAGATGTTTTTTTGTTATTTTTAGACCTTTTTTTTAAATGGGAACAGGCTATACTGTTGACTCAAGTGCTGTACAGAAAGGTAAAGACAGAGCAATCACACAATAAAACTTCATTATTTCCTTAAAGAACGAGTCACTTATTTCCTCAAAGAATGAAAAATGTCTTACTTTTCATAAAAAATATGGTGCCCAAAGTTAGATAGGATCAACCTGGGTACTGGGAACCTGTGAGACTGTTAGGAAATGTGATTCCCAAGGCTGAGATGAGCCCCAAAATTGTGGTTGCCCAGTGACTACAAGCACCGCAGAGGTGCAGCAGCACTGATGCCGCTGGTTTTGTTGTCATCCAAAATCATGCATGGGTTATCCTTTCTCCTGACTGCTGGTGATAACTTTGAATTCAGGCCTTTTGCATGGATTCCCAAGCTTGTCCACACAAGGCTCTTAATTTCTCCAAGCAGTTTCTCCTTCCTTTGCGTTCCTGTTATTTTTTTCATATTTTTCTTCAGACAAGGCAGAAGGCTGAGACTCCCACTGCACCTTTCTTTTTATGGAAAGACATACATGGCGTGCAGATTTCTTAGGGAAAAACAGCTGGCATGAGGATCTGTAGAGAAACAGAACTTTTGTCCCTGTAGATAACTGATTCAAACCTGATTTAAGGCCCTCAACTCCCTGGTACTGTATGAAACAGCGAGATCTCATTTCAGGTCCTTGCTGCCAGGCATTGAACTCACAAAACTGCTGCTGAGCAGGAGAACTACCCAGGGGGGCAAGGACCAGGTCTGCGGGGGGGCGAGTGATGGTGTTGGACGACTGCAAGGTGAACACTGCCAGCTGGCTGGGGCATAAAGCACAGAGACCCAAGGGATCTCCCAAAGCCTCTGCCAACTCCATCCAGGTGGTTCCCAAACTGGCATCTTGAAAGCGAGCAGGATTAACCTACTGAAGCCTCTTAAAGGAGCCCTCCACCTCAAAGATCAAAGCAGCGCTGGCCTCACCTCTCTTGTTACACCTGCCTCCCTCGTGGGCATGCCTTACAAAAGCCCGCGATCTGATTTGGACTGGGGGAATTGCTCGGGTGCATTTCACAGCGCACACAACTCCATGCAAAAAAAGGAAAAAAGAATACAAACTCAAAAAAAATACCCTTTTGTCGCCAGCCACAAAGAAGAAGGGAGGCCTGCCTGACATGCAACACATGGGGAAAGGAATGAGAGCACAGAGCTGGGCCAGGCTCTCGGAGATTCCCTCTGAAGCACAAGCCCTGGTGTGCAGCTCAGAGGGGTCGTTCCTTCCATCCATCTCCAGCAGCCAGGACAGGGCAGCCCCAGCCCCCCCCGGCAGGGCTGGCTCACATGCACACTGCAGGTGACACGCTTGGCAGGACCCCGCGGACCCTCCTGGACCCTTTTATCCAGGTCTCATCCACACAGAATCATGGAATGGTTTGGGTTGGGAGGGACCTTAAAGACCATCCAGTCCCAACCCCTGCCCTGGGCAGAGACCCCTCCCACCAGCCCAGGTTGCTCCAAGCCCCGTCCAACCTGGCCTTGAACCCCTCCAGGGATGGGGCAGCCACAGCTTCTCTGGGCAACCTGGGCCAGGGGCTCACCCCCCTCACAGCAAAGAATTTCTTCCTGATAACTAATCTAAATCTCCCCTCTTTCAGCTTAAAACTGTTACCTGTCATCCTATCACTACATATCCTAAAAAGAAGCCAATGGCTTCAAAGACTTCAGAGTCTCCTTGCAGAGCTCAGTGCATCCGAATTCCCTGTCTCGGTAGTGGAGACAGAATCACAAAATCATAGGGTTGGAAGGGCCCTCTGGAGATCACCCAGTCCAACCCCCTGCCAGAGCAGGGTCACCCAGAGCAGGTTACACAGGAACGCCTCCAGGCAGGTTTGGGATGTCTCCAGAGACGGAGACTCCCCCCCCTCCCTGGGCAGCCTGGGCCAGGGCTCTGCCACCCTCAAGGGAAAGAAGTTCCTCCTCAGGTTTCGGTGGAACTTCCTGTGCTCAAGTTTGTGCCCGTTCCCTCTTGGCCTCGTCACTTCTCCTCTTTACTCTTCCTTTTCTCCAGCTAATGCAAACACGTGCACAGAAGGGCCAGCACTCCTCACCTGGAGTCCTCAGAGCCATTCAGGAAGGGGACAGGGAACAAAAAGCATGAAGGATTAGAAGAAAATCAGTGATGGCACTGAAGAGGCTGCTTGAAGGTCAAACACACTTAGGCTTTTATTGGTATGAGGATTGACACCGGTTTTATTAAAGCAATCCAGCCACTATCTAAAGACCGCTGTGGCCATGCGTCTCTTGGTTGAAGAAAAGGTTGCCCCTCCGAAGCACAGATTGGTCAAAGCAGAGCGAAGCTGAAGTCCCTGCGCTGGACCTGGCCTGCGTTCAGCCACAACAGCCTCATCGCACCCGTGGGATCAACAGAGGGGAGGGGAGCTACTCATTAGGGTTTAATTTCTCCCTTATGAGGAAAGGCTGAGGGAGCTGGGTCTCTTTAGTCTGGAGAAAAGGAGACTGAGGGGTGACCTCATCAATGTCTTCAAATACGTAAAGGGGGAGTGTCAGGAAGATGGAGAGAAGTTGTTTTCAGTGATGACCAGTGATAGGACAAGGAGTAATGGATGTAAATTGGAGCATAGGAGATTCAAGAGGGATATCAGGAAGAATTTTTTTACTGTGAGAGTGACAGAGCACTGGAACAGGCTGCCCAGAGAGGTTGTGGAGTCTCCTTCACTGGAGACATTCAAACCCCGCCTGGACGCGTTCCTGGGTGATGTGCTCTAGGTGACCCTGCTCTGGCAGGGGGTTGGACTAGATGATCTTTCGAGGTCCCTTCCAACCCTATGATTCTATGATTCTATGAATTACCCAGCACCACGGTCTTCCTCACGCGTGCAGACACGCGTGTGCATGGTCCATGCACGTACACATGCAACTCTGGCAGCCAGCTAACGGCATTTGCAAGCGCTGGCAGATTTATACCATATAGAAAGGGGCTGTGGGGAGCATTGTTTTATTTACCGGCTTCTATTTCACACCCATGAACCGTAAAATTATAACTACAACTTCTCTCAGCCTTTTACCAATCTATGATATCTGTCTGTCTGTCAGAGCTATCCGCACGCGTGCAGTGTGGTAGCAATAATGGATGTCCTGAAGGAGCAATATCACCTCTGCTTCCCGAGGATTGCAGCCTGCCTCTTCCACGAACAGCAATCCCTGCCCCTGGTTTATTAACCGAACATCAGGCACTGAGAAAAACCCTCACCCACACGATCAGGAGAGTGGTTTTCTGAGCGTTTATGGAGAGAAGGAAATTAGGAACGTATAATAAAACCAGAGGATAGCTGGGGATCAGTTTTGACTCTCACCAAAATAATAGGTGAGGAGAGTTTCCTTCCAGTTGCCTGGGATTTTAGCTGAGGAGAGCTGTATATCTCCTGCTTTAACCTTGTGAGTTATAACATCACCTTTTTGGCTCATGTTTTAGAAAAAGACAAGAGCTCATGCCCCAGTTCCTTTATCTGCTCCAAAGGACGCTCAGATTTTATAGACACCTGTCCCAATGGAGCTGAAGGAAAAGCGATGTTTTGTACTTATTTTATTTCTCGTTTCAGCCATTGCTCCTGAATCAGCATCTCCAAACATCCTTCCCTGGTTTGTATTTATATCTTTGGAGACAGAAAAGGTCTGAGAAGGAGGGAAGCTGAGCCAGAGCACAACTCAGGTCCCTCCCTGGCCAGAGACCCGTATGTGCACAAGTTATTTAATCTCCAGTTCACTTCATCTAGTCAAAGCATCTCCGAAAGGGACATAAGCACCATCCAAGATTATTTCCCTCCACTGCTTATGAAGGGAGCCTGTAGGGAGGGTGGGATGAATCTGGAAGATGAAATTTTTTGTTTTTCCGCATGCACAGTAGGGGTTAGAGCGTATCTGCAGCTCACAAGGCTGTTGAGAAGCTCGGGGACCGGGGGGATTGCCTGGCGCTAATGGTGGATGTTTAGAAAGGCATGTACTGAATCCCTGGAAACATTTAGCTCAGATGGTTTGTTTTCCTAAAAGATATGCCGTATTGCTGAGCTGGGGCTCAGAGCAGACATCTCCCTGAGGAGTTCTGTGACCTGAGGTATGGAGACCGCATTAAACAATCACGCTGGTCTCTTTTTGGCTTTCAAATCTATGAATTTATAAGTAGTTGACAAATAGTTTCAATGATAATTGTCAGCTTGTGCTGAAAAGAGCTTAGCTAGGCATATAGACCTTATGTGAAGTGAAAACTTCTTTTTTATTATTATTATTATTATTGTTATTATTATTGCAGATGGGTTTCGTCTTGCTCAGCTTTAAACTACATTTTCTCTATCAGGAAATGGATTTCAGAAGACAAGTTGCCTGACCCCGTGACCAGGCCTATAATGGGACTGCTACGGTAATTGCCATATTTGCAAGACAAGTACGAATTGCTACTTCGAGATTAACCATACAGACAGTGGAGATGAAGTTTATCATCGCCCTAAACGCGTTTTGTTTTATGCTGATGCATGAATGTTCCAGCAATTAGTTTTCCACATATTTTTTTTTTTTTCCCCTGAAGTTTTATATTGGAGCTTTTGTGAACCATTGACAGTATAGGTTTTTAAGACAATTCACAGTGAAATGACCATTCCAGCACCCTCAGGCGTTAACGCATGAATCTGAATTTTCTGCTGTTTTGCAGTGCATTACAGATTTAGAGCATCTGTGATACTGGCAGCGTTGGGAGAGAGGAGGATGTTGATGAGTGGTGTAAGAGGTATTTACTGAGCTGAGAGTAACTAATTGAATTCCCATCTGATTAGACCAGCAGCAAGGCTTCAAAAAAGCCCTTGATGCTCTCCTCCTGATTTGCCCCAAGATGTTGGAGAGATGTCCTGGAAAACAGTGATATTTATAAATGAAAGAAATCACAGGGAACGCAAAAAGGCATATGTCAACAAGGCTTTGAACAGAGGACTGATCTTCCAAAACCCCAGCTCTGATTGCCATCCACAGAAGAAATCCCTGGAACCAAAACCGAGCCACATCCTCCACTGCTTGCTCTGCCCCAGGGGCTGTGTGTTGAGGAGAAGAAGAGGACAGGCTCACCTGTACTTCCAGCTGCTACACTGAGAGGTCTGGAAGATAACGAATGCCAAAGAATTCACTATCTCCTTGCTATTTTAAATGTCGTTCCCTTTCCCTTTTTTTTATTGTCTTTTTTGGGTTTTTTTCATTCCTGAAAATGTTGCAATTTTCCATTACTAATTCCTCAATTAACAAGAACCCTCAACATTCTTATTTAGGCAATTATGGAAAGGGGTTCCGTGTTTAAATGCCCTGTAGTATCAGTGAGACTGATTTATTTCCTACTACTTAACCTCCTCTGAATTCCTCAATTTTAATTCAGAGTACCCCATTAAAATTCATCAAAATTGTTTTTTTGAATGAGGAATTAGATTGACTCAACAGTTGCCCCCAAAAAACGATGCCTGTTTTCTCCAGAAGTCTTAATGCTTTCCTAAAAGAAACTAAAGAATTAATTATTCTGTGACTCTTAATAGGTCTGATTTACTTGTCTGATCTCAATAAAACTCCATTTCAGCAGAGTATTTAGTCGTAGTGGAGTATTAGCTTCTCCATTTCCTTGACTTTATTTTTGATTCTTTTTATTTTTCGTATAATTTGTCAAGCAGAAGTTGATGCATGGCTCTTCTTGAAAAGGATAGCGCAGAGACCAATTAGTCAAGCCAGAAACGGGCAAACTCCTCCTAATATGACTGCATGACTGCCACAAAATGGCAGCTAAATAAAGATCTATCTAGCTTTTAAAAATATTAACCTTTTGGTTGACACTGTCGTTTATCAGAAGGTTTATTCGGTGAATGACGAGATGGATACAGCAGAAAGCAGAGCTAAAGGCCACCAGCTACCCCACCATCACACAGACGGGCAGCAAAAGCCCAGGGGTGCTTTTAAGCATAAAGGCTCACTAAGAAACCATTTTTGGCAAAATAACTGAAATTAAAGCGTGAGTTAGAAGTTCGGTTTGTATAAAATACTTCCTTAATTACTTAGGAATTGACAGACTTAATAAAACCTAATGTCCACCCCTCTCTGTCTCCTGTTTCTGCTGTCAAGTGAGCCAGAGGTTTCATAAAAGGCGAAAGCATCCTGCGAAAGGCGGGCTCTTGTATTAAGTATCTCTGTATTTTCTAATAGCTAGAGACTGGTTTATAATCTGAAGAACTGCAGTTAAGACTTGTTCTAAACTTCTAAGTTAGTTTATTCTTTTAATTAAAAATCAGGTGACAGCATTAAGCTCCAAAACCTAGCATTTTTTTTCCCCCTTTCCTACTTTTTTTTGCAACTGCACCTCCATGGACGCTGGTTAGAATGAAAGCTTGAGGGGAAAAAAAGTAAACAACCACCGTATTCGTTGTCCTGGGGAAATTCTGGCCCGCAACGAGCCTGCAGAGTCAGTGGCAGTGCCCACTGCAAGGGCTGAACTGCAGGAGAAGGCTGCGGTTGGGGCTGGCTGGGAAAGCGCCAGCAGCAGAGCCTTCCATGGGGAGATGCTGGTTCACCAAATTCAATTCATCGAGCCCTGACAGATTGCAATGAGCTGTTATTAGGCTCAGCACATCGGAGAGTGGAGTAGGAAACTTGCAGTAATTTGCAAGTTGTGCAGCTGAACTTAGAAACGCTGAGCTGGGTTTGGAGGGGGAAAAAAAAAAAAAAAAAAAAAAAAGAATAATCTTTTTCCAAATAAACCTTTCTGCAGAAAGGAATTAAAGGATCAGGTGTTACGCTCAAAATACTTGTGGTAGCAGTTTAGGCAGGAGAGTTGCAGGGGCAGGAGGTGAGCAGGAACTCAGACCTAAAGCATTAAAGATGAAGGGTCTGGGACACAACCGTCTTCAACTGATCGTGATTTGAGTAAACATATATTGTTGACAAGCATTAATAACCTGTTAACATGCAGAAGTCTGGGAGATCTACCTGCAGCTATTCTGCTCCTGCTTGGGAAATCATAGCCTCTATTATAACAGACGGCTGGAAGCCAAGAGAGCTTCACATTTTTAGTGGCAAAAATGGTGAGCGGGGACAATTAATTTTCACCCTTCGCGAATTCAGGAGGCGAGGAGAAGAAAAGGTGAGATTGAGAGATACTCTTCAAACTGTCCACCGAAGGGAAAGGAATTAAAGCAATATCTACCGGTAGTTAGAGAAGCAATCCCAAGCTTGGTAAACAAAGCTGAATTCCCAGGTCCTTTAGTTCCTTTAGCTGCCGGCTGTTGATAAGCCCAGGACAAAACCCACAGTCAATCTACTGGGAAAGGAACAGGGTCGGAGGGCAATTCCACCCTTAATGAACTGGTTTTCATTTTTACCTTTTCCGCTTTGTGTTCCCCAGGTCCCTGCAATGTCCGGCAGGACTGGAAATTCAACTCTCGATGAAGGTGTTGCAGGAGCTCACCTCACCTGTGGGAAATCGGGCTCGGGGACGTGCTAACCACATCCACCCTGCAAACCAGTCCTGCTTGTAAAGCACCACGCTGGAATATCCTATTGCTGTAAAGTGAGAACAGTGCCATCTTCCAGGGACAGAGCGGGAGAGAAAACACTAAGCTAATAAGGTAGAGTCGCCACTGGAGGAAAAGACCTATTCATTTCCATTAAAAATGCCTGGTTGTTTCGGGGGCAGGGTTTAATAGCTCATCTGCAGGAAGGAGCTTGGGAAGGGCAGGAGATCTGATGGTTTGAAAGAGGTGGGTCTATCAAACGGCACTCTGAAAGCGCTGGGCAGCCTAATAGCTCTGATTTTATCTACTGACAAGTTTGAGAGGCTAAAGAAAATCTCCCCGCTCACCTCTCCCCGCTTCCCCTGGGGGTTTCCAAGTTTATAGGCAGCATCAAGAAGAGAATAAACGGATTTCTGCATAGGTGGATGGTCAAGGGAATAAACACGCTGGCAAGGAAAATGAAACAGCAGAGGTGGGTAGCTTAAATGAAATTCAAGGAGTCCATCTCTGCCTCCTGATGTCCCGAGCCACAGGTTACTAGAACTGGCGAGGATATGGCTGTTTTCTGTCTCTTTTGAAGCTCTCTGCTACATGTTCGTCACTGACCCTAATTAGAAAAAGTTTTCTCAGCTAGAGACATCCCAGTCAGACCAGTGCAGCTGGGCCAGGCAAGCTGTACTCACTCCATCCCTCTGCCCCTGAAGAAGGAACAGACCAACAACAGCATCCTTTTCTGGAGATGTAAATCTCAAGAATGATACAGTGAGGGATGGAAGATGAAAAGAAGGAAGACAAAGTCAGCGGGAAGATGGATTAGAAGTTTTAGAGAAAACTGACAATTTGCCAGGCAGCTTTGCATCGCAGAATCACCTCTACAGGCAGGATCAGACACCTCTGTCAGAGATGTTCCCACCTCAGTGGGAAGCTCCTCTGTTATGTGATAAGGGGAACTGATGGCATGAAGAAATTTGGCTGTAGAAGATGTGTGTCTGGGTACCCAGCAAGAGCAGGCTTCCATCACCAGCACTTGCCTTTTCCCCAGTAACACTACAGAAAACCCTCTCTTTGTTAAGGGTCGCTTGGTTTCCATTATGCACATCATTTTCAGGAGGCCATAATTCACATGTTTTACACTGCATGTAGCTGGGAAAGACAAGGAAAGGAAAGAAAAAAAAAAAAAAAAAAGAGCCCCACAAAAAAAGCCGAACAAAAACCCAACAAACCACAGAAAAAACTCACCACGTAAAACCCCCACAAAAAGAACTACAACGATGGCTCCAGCTATCCTAAACTTGTTTCTGCAACACGAAGGTTGGTTTGGGGAGGTGTTGTTTAACCTTTTCACAAGGTTAAAATCCTAGGCCTTGGGAGAGTGTATTTGCTAGAGAAGCTGTTCTGCTCTTTTTTCTTTTCTTCTTTTTTTTTTTTTTTTTTTCTT
>VXBO01001523.1:380655-394187 GCA_013400135.1 Rhinoptilus africanus | reverse complement strand
CAGTTAAACTTTAAGGAAAGGCTGAAGATTGCAAATGTGATATTTGGCTAGGAAGGATTCCAGCGTGAGGAATCACCGTTCTTCCTCTTCGTTTTAAAAGACCAGTCTATTTAAGGTTCAAAAACATATGTCGCTCCCCGCTTAAATTCCATCCCTTTTGTTGCCTGGCTGCAAAGAGAGAGGATGCCACTTTTCTTCATCTGGCTCAAAACCACCGTGTTGCTAGATTGTACATCACGGATTATTCACTAAATCTTGGTTATGTGACGATGTGACATCTCAACAGAACTCTCTGCCAGTACTGTGTGAAAATATTCGCAACTGATCCCACCATCAGAGACAGAGCCATTTGCATATGAAATTGCTACTGTCTTTGAAAACAGAAAAAGGGCAAGCAAATAAACCTCCGCCAACACTGCTTCCTCCTCCAATATTGCCTGTTACCTGCTACTGTCCTCTAAATTTTCACCTATCTTCCCAGGTGAGGTGTATTATGTCTTGCACTTGCTGAATCTGAAAAAAATACAGACTTTGGTGGCAAGTCCCTCACATTCTGGGGTGCGAGAGACCCACTTCTTTGTTCTGTATATGTCCTTACTGACAGTATCATCCTTAGCACTAAGTCCCACATCCTTCGTTCAAGGCTCCTCGAACCCTCTCTCCCTGTGCTCGCACTCACTCTAGAAGCACGGCTACTGCTGCGAGGAGGACTTGTCCTGCTTCGTCTCCATTTCTCACCCATTCTTACTCAAAAAGAAGGTTCATTTGACAAGCGGACATTAGCGGCAACAAAAGCCTTCCAAGGCATCGATGCAGGCTTGGTGCAGTTAAGCTGAACTCCACCAGCTTTGGAGGTAACGAGCGCGCAACTAAGTGAAGTCTTAAGTAATAATATTTTAGCAGTTCTCAGATGACAGGGGAGCCCTGCAAAAATGTCAGACCTCACACCATTATTCAAAAATAGGAGCATGCGATTAGACAAGCAATTATACACCGAGTAGCTTAACATAAATTGTGGGTAAAAATATCAGAAACAATTTTTCAGGATTTAGTGAGGGAGCACCTTGTAAAGCATAATTGGATTAGAGGAGACAGCCAGCATGGATTTACAAGCAGGAGGTCTTTTGCTTAACTAACTTGTTGGAGTTCTTTGAAGCTACAGTATTACTGCCAAGGTAGGCAAGGGAAATGTAATAGATGTTATGCACTTAGATTTCCCAAAAGCAATCGGTGAGGTTGTACAGTGAGATTATCGGCTAATGGAAGAAGTCGTGCTATAAAAGCAGGCTGGCTTAGAAAAATGGCTCAGAAGCAGAAAACAGCCAGTGCGTGGGCTGGCTTGCCATGTTCGTTCTCAACCTCAAAAGTGAGTTATTTAAGTGCTTGGCCTGGGGAAGAAGGAGGTGGAGGGGTTGAGGCTTGGAGATCTCTTCTACTCGGATTTCAGAGAGCTCCCGGTCTTTCACTATGTGGAAATCTCCCACAGGAGCTCAGCTTACTAGCCCTGAGGATGAGAACAGCCCAGGAAGATCGTTCCTCCTCCAGAAAGAGGTGCAATTTAAAGGCAGCCTGCTTGTGCGATCTGCTGTCCTCAAGGCTGCTTGCAGAAGGAAACCCAAACTTTGCTTCCATGGAACAAGCGAGGAAACTGAGGCACAAGCAGGAAGGACAAAGTGCTTGAACTCACCCAAATCAGTGCCAAAAGAAGCACATATCCCCCAGGGCTGGGCTTTACCCTCTGGCTTCTGCTGCCCTGGAGCACGTTCACAGCAGGGGACTTTTTGTGCATGTGTAGGGGGAGCACAGGCAGCCTCAACCCCACAACACCTGAGGGACAGGCCACCCTCTTGGGAAAAAGTGGGAGGGTTTGGGGGAGATGGGTGCATCAAGGAGAGGGCAGATGAGGTGCTGGCAGTGGGCATGGAGCCCCCCAGCAGGCAGATGCAGTGCTTTCAGCCCCTCATCCGCAGCCAGCAGACTAATTTCTGTGGATGTACATTAAAAGCAGGCTAAGGAGAAGACCTGAGCAGCTGGATCCATATCACAGCCCCCAAAGCTCTCCTAAGAAGCCACTTACTCCTTCAGTTTCTTTTCCACGCCATGTCTCAGCAGCAAGCAACATTTTGCTCCCAGCTCCAGCTGCTTTTCTTGGCTGCCCCTGGAGCCGCCAGAGCCGATAAGGCTGGAATCTGGGTTCAGTGCAGTCCCACTGCTCTCCAACAACAACAGCAACTGGATCAGGGATCAGCAGCATTCCCAAGAACCGTATAAGGCTTTTGTTGGATGCCCTGAAGACCTCACTCCATCTTGCAGACCGCTGGCTGCCCACCACCATAATGTCCTCCCGTCTCTCTGCCGGCGCTGTGGCTGTCATCCACATCACTCCCCCTGGCATCCCAATTCCCTTATTCCCCCTTCCCACTCCCCCCAGAACATGACCCAAGTTTGTTATGGATCAGTGTATTTACAAAGCTTAAGCTGAAAATCAATTTTAATTACCAAAATCAGATTGCCGTATCAATAAATCACTGGGGACCTCTCGGAGACACAGACAGAAGGTTGCACCTGGAAGTGGAGGGAGGGAGAGATAATGACTCAGTTTTCCCATTGGGCCCCTCCCTGCATTCACTGGACAATATTCATCAACGTCGTTATCTTATGTATTGTTGATGGCATAAAAGGGAGATGAATGGGACTGGAGCCAGTTTTAAACAAATAGCATTTGTTGAAACTTGATTTCCCAGTGACATCTTGACAAGAGCGCTTATTTTTTATATTTAGGATAGTGGTGAGGAAAGTGGCTGGAAAACCTTTTATGGTGTCCCCTTCGTCAGGATAAATTGATAGAACTATACCCTGGAAAGCTAACTAAACCTTTGCAACCAGAAGGAAAGGAGACTACACAGAGCATCATTCTTCCTTTTGCAACAAGCCTACCTAAATATATGGTTACTCACCACCATTATCCCTAGATGCACTCTTGGATGTGTGCTACCTCAGAGAACCCAACGGTTTGGGTTTAGGAAGAGTCACAGTAATAACACAATGCCTTGTTTCTTCTCTCCACCCTTGGGTCAGAGGGCTTGCCATGGACTCCAACGTTTTTCAAGACAGGCCCAAAGTCAGAAAAGGGAAGAGGCTGCAACCCAGGTGGTGGTGGCATGCCAGAGGAGGTTTGGGCAGGTCCATGCTCTGCGTACTAGAGGTACATTGAGCACAGAAGGCATCTCCATGCTCTCAAAGGCTAAAACAAGGCACCCCTCTGCTGTAACCAGCAGTCATCCCAAAAAACTGGATTTCTTGGGATTCAAAGCATCAAAATCGCTGCTGGCCTGGTTAAGTCCTTCCTTTCTCCACCTCCCCCAGCTCTGCTATGCTGGCTGGAGGGCAGTTGACCGTATCAAAGACAGGGGAGAAGTCGTGTCAGGTTTATATTAGTTTCGCATCTTCCACTGCAAACAGTCAAGCAGGTCCACTGTGCCCAGCGTTACTCACTGCAGAGCCATAACTCACTCCCCAACAGACAGAGGATACCCCAGTTTAGGGACAAAGTGCCAACAGCAAGACGTATCCTCAAGTACAGAAGGGTACTGATGGTCACCACTTAACACAGGTGCCAGATTCAAAAAGCAGTTGGCTACTGGGCCATGATGGATAAACCTTTTTTACGGAAGCCCTGCCAAATGGCAACCTTCAGACACTCTTGGAGAGGCCCCCCTTGTCATCTCAAGCCCAATCTGACAGGTATTTAGGCACCTTCATGTCCACATCCACAAAGGGACATAAAGGGTTGCTACCACTGCTATCAGAGGGAAGATAAAGCTGAAATGACCAGATATCCAGCCCACAGCAAAAAGCCATGTTCACACAGACTATTTGAGGCAGAAACAAGCACCACACTCTGCTCTCGTCAGCCCCAGCCCCTTTCCCTGGGCACTGATCTACACCACATGGGACATGGAGCAGAGTCCTTTGAGAATCTACCCCTATGTTATTACTGAGCCAAACCCCGGAGATTCAAGTAGATTTGCCCCTCTTGAGAAAATCCTAATTCACATAAAAGCCTGGGGTTTATCTCTTTTTTTTTCTGATGCAGAACTGCCAAGGCTTTGTGCTGGGGACTTTCTGCATCTTCCCCCGCAAACCTAGAACAGGTCTCACAAGGCCAAGTGTGAGAGACAGGTGAAAAATTATCGTCAGCAAGCTATCCAAAAGCACCTAGGAACAGAGGCACACAGTCTTGTACAACTAAATTGTTCTTCATTGCTCTCATTCTTCTCTGGTTAATATGTCAGGCGGGCTAAAAGCTAGCAGCCTTTGCAAGTGAATGGTCACCCTCTCTTCAACTGCCCATCAGGGGATAGATGCAGGAGACATTTATAAAGCGGTTCCAAAAACAGAGAGAGGTGAGAGATGGTGACTTTGGGAAGAGAATACATCACAGAGACTTCCTCCGTCCACCCTGCTTCATTCTGGACCCAGTAGCTGCATCCAGACTGAAGGAGTGAGCCATAATCAGATTCAGATGGAGAAAATAAAGCACTGTCCATTGCCAGTGAAGAAAATGAGCTTCCTTGGCAGTCAACAGAGATATTTCTTGCACAGATACTTTTTTTAATCTTCCTGATACATTATGAGCACCCAGATGAATACAAGGAGATGCTGCCAGAGACACAGGGTCAGCAAGGGACGAGCCAGACCTTCCTGTTGAAGGTGATAACAGCCCCTTGCTGGAGCTCTGGCAGTTTCTTCTAGTGCTAAATCCTCAGGAGTTATTAGAGGTGATAGCTTCCCCCTCACAGTCCATCTATTCATGCTGTTTCTTCCCCTATTCATTCTGCATCTACGACACACAGCTGATCCCTTGGTGGATGCAGTTTCCAGAGCCTGTATCATTTTTAGCGTAACCTCCGAAGGCCAACGTAGTTCTCTGCTGCTATAAGGCACAAAGTGTGTCTCCATTTGGAGCAGGAACCTGTGTATACACTCCCTGAGTGAACCAAAACCCAGGAGGATGGGGAAGACACAATCCTGTGTCAATAGGACCTCTTGGATGTGAGGCAGAACTCCGGACCAAGGGGCCTTCTTGGTGCGATGCAATTTCTGGTGGGACCGGTGTTTTTTCAAACACGATTATTCTGCCCTTTTTCTGTGGTGGGTGGGAGCAGGATTGGCAGCTGTTGGAAGTCTCTGTGCTTTACACCCACCCACAGCCCTGCCGTGTCCTCTTACAACACTTTAGCACGATACACAAGGAGGATTTTTTCTGAGAATTTGCAGCGTTTGAGTGATTGCAAGGGAGGATGATGCTGCTCTTTCACAGATGGTCCCTACTGCCATGGTCTGGTTTCCAGAGGAGCCGAGTGGCTTTCTGTGCACAGTGTCCTTCCAAGATGCTAATATTAGCCGGGCACATCTTCCCCATATTTGCCTTGAAAGTTTTATTGTAGGCATCAGCAGGAAATAGGTAAAGGTTGTTGAAAAGAGCTTTGGATCAGAAATTTGAGCTCTCAAATACTCCTCCCACGCACTCAAGCTCAGGAGTGAGAGCAATTTTCTCTTTTATCTTTCTAATATCCCTAATACCTAGCAAGGGAACAGCAGGCAGAATAATGGGTCTTTTGCTCTTTCTTTGGAGAAAAGGAAGACCAGGCGCTTACCTGGGTGGGAAGGTGGGATGTGGAGCAATTTCCCTTGGTTACTTTGAATGCTCATCTCTCACTCCACTGAACGAGATGGGGGGAAATAAAATTATATTTCAGATATGGCCAAAGAAGGCACATCTAACTATGATTGCACCACAAAACCTGTGTAGAAACTCCCACGTATGGTTAGAGCGGGGTTATGCTGGCATTAGCGATACAGCACCCACTGCACGAGCAAGGGTTAGGTGCAAACATGTTTTGTGCCTACCCTTGGTGTTAGATGGTACATATTTATTCACACCAGCTTCATAAAAGGGTTTCCTTCGTGGCAGACACAAGGTGGTGGTTGCATACCAAGGTGGTATCTTAAACATCTCCTGCACAGTATGGGCAGGATGATAGAGTTGGGGTTGTTCAGCCTGGAGAAGAGGAGGGTCCAAGGAGACCTTAGAGCAGCCTTACAGTACCTGAAGGGAGCCTACAGGAAAGATGGGGAGGGGCTCTTTTTCAGGGAGTGCAATGATAGGATGATGGGTAATGGTTTCAAACTGAAAGAGGGGAGATTGAGATTGGGTATTAGGAAAAAATTTTTTACTGTGAGGGTGCTGGGCCCCTGGTCCAGGTTGCCCAGAGAAGCTGTGGCTGCCCCATCCCTGGAGGGGTTCAAGGCCAGGTTGGACGGGGCTTGGAGCAACCTGGGCTGGTGGGAGATGTCCCTGCCCATGGCTTGGAACTAGATGATCTTTAAGGTCCCTTCCAACCCAAACCATTCTATGATTCTATGACTCCAGGTACCTCCCTGGGGTGTAGGACCACTCCGTGTTTCACACATCCTACCTGTGACTACATCCACTGGCAACAACAGTTGACTGTAACTCCTGGGTCTCAGAGATCATTTGTTCCACCAGGATGAAATAATGATGCTCGTGTGTAAGTACCAGGGACACACAGTGATACTTTTTCCATGTTTTTAAGTGGAAAAACAGTTTTTCCATACAGAGGGTGGTTCTTATAGATTACTTTTTTAAATGCAAATTTGTTTGGCTTTTACAAAGAAAAAGATTGAGTTTGTTTCTTTTGGTAGAAAGAAAAAGCATCTATTTTTTTTTCCTTTTTTTCACTTTAACAAGTCTATATAGAGAGACATAAACTTTATTTTTTTTTTTTTTTACTGAAAAATAAAGGAAAAGAGTAAAAGATGACAGTGCTCTCATTGCCTTCCCAAACAATGACAGTTAATAGTTGTGCAGAAATAATGTGTTGATACTAACAGGAAGATGAATGTATTCATGGAAAACTTTGAATGGTGTAAAAAAAGTGCAGTAGTGGCTGTGACCAAAAATATATGCCTTTGCTGGCACCTCATACAAACTGCCTGCGAGGTCTCCTTTTGCATATGTATGTGGGTTCCTTGCATATGCGACTCATCACCCAGCAACTGCCTCCTCAGCACATACATGTGCTTTCCTGCACATATTTTTTAAGTGGATGAACATTTGACCCCAGGATTCATTATGACAGTAGGGTGGTTGGGTTTTTTTGGTTTGGTTTGTTGGGATTTTTTTTGTTTGTTTGATGATAATGGTGCAAAAAGAAAAAAGAAACAAAAAAATGGGAAAAAATGTTTGACTCCAAAGTCAGCTTTTCCATCCTTCTGAGTGAGGGTGTCATCTTTGCTGCTGCAGGCAGGTCAGAATAGTCAACCTTGCAGGAACGGAGTCCAAATAATGAGAGGCCAATTAATTGCTTCTTTCCTCTTTGTTTTTGCCAAAGTTTCAGTAGTTCGTTTTCCATTTTGATTTCCTACTTGGGTTGAAGGATATATCCTTGTTATTCGCCAGGGAAACTTTTCTGATGGATGGTATATTTTATCATTTTAAAACCTTTTTCTAATTATCAGCCTGGGGACTATGTTTCACTATCTGCAGGCCAAACCCATGTCTGAACAGCCACCACGTGTCAGTAAAACCTTCTCTGCAGAGATCTAGAAACTCCTTTAGATTTCCTTGATGCGAGATGGCATGGTCTCCTCTTAAACGCTGACAGCCTTCTCCAAGATTCCTTTGAATTCATAGTTTAAACCTTACTCCAAGAGCTGGCTATCAAGGCAAGAAGTGTGCTGGCCTTCAGTGCTCAGGTAGGTGTTTTCTAGCCCAGCATGGGCAGCTTAATTTGTTGCCTCGGTGGAGACGCACTTTGCTGTGATTAAAAAGATCTGAGCGTCTCTTAGCCCTTTCCTCTGTTTCAAAAAGGAGTTAATTCAGGGAAGTCACTAGCTTAATTTGTGAAGGGTTTTTTTTTGCAGGAAATTAGACAAAGCGATTAGGTGACTATGACAGCCCGCTCTCACTTTGCAGTATGAAATCTCCTCAGATACTCTGAGTCTTCTTGGGAAGTAGGGATCACCAGCCTAAACTGTCTCAACTCGTGTCCAGAAAAATAAAGTCCTCTCAAACACTTTTCCCTGGCATATTGTACATTCAAACCGTGGTGGGATGCAGTAGGAAATTTAATTCTGCAGAAGCGGATAAATGCGATGCCCACTCGCTTCTGCTCTCGCTGACAAGCAGGGGGAAAATAACTGAAATGAAATATGTTGTGTAGGGACAGAGGAAAGGGAGATCAACAAGATGTGACACTGCGGTCCCAACCAGAAAACCACATACAGTGTCGCATTGCACATAACTCCCTCTGGCTTGCACGGCACTACAGCCATCTGGTCCTTATCCTGGCTCCGTTTTAGTGACAGGTCAGTTAATTTTTTACTTTTGGCCATGATCAAAAGCAAGACATAGGCATGGCTGGGCTACAGATCTGATTTGGCAAAGCAATGCCTGTCGTCTTAAAAAACAATCCCTCCAGCAGTCTGAGATCCTCGTGAACAAGCGGGCTGTCTGACAGCTGATGCTATTTTATGCAGCGAGCTATCCTTTCATTCACTAGAAATGTATTACATTAAGATTTATTAAATTACATTTATTAAATTAAGAAATAAACTTTAAGCAAGCTCCCTTCATTTGCATAATGGGAGGCTGTGCAGCAGATGGAGAATGGAGACTGTAGGCAGGCAACATAACACAGGAGCCTGCATGTTTTGTAGATGAATATCCCCCTGAACACTCTCCCAGTTGCCTCTGAATGGAAAATAACCACTATTTCCATGTACTAGGTGGTGACAGTGGGGTCAGTGGTAGAGGACAATGAATGAAACTCCTGGACCCCAGCTGCCTGATATAATCGTATCTATTCAGCATGCTCATCTGGACCCATCTCATATTCCCAAACAAACCTTTGGAGGACTTCTGGAAAAGCATAGCAAACAGGAACAAATGCAATTTTCCAAGGAGGGCAAATGCTGCCCAGATATTCACACAACTTTGCATAAATAAGCTGGCAGAGATTTCACTTCAAATTCAGTTAAGTGAAGGAGAACCGCTTGCCAAAGGAAGTCCTAGGTCTTCTTTTAATTAATTTATATGGATTTGTTCAATTCGATACCTAGACCTTAACCCATTGTCCACCCGATCCGTATCTACTGGTTAAACAACAAAGTCTGGAAGACTTTGGGTGTCTTCCCGTATGGGTGCACCAAGGAACCAAAGGCAGCAGAGAAAGTCGATGAAACAGAGAGCACCTTAAGGTTCTTAATCCTGATCCTACTATATTATATAGTTTCATACCAGGTAGGGATCCCGTTGATGAGAATGAACTGGGGTGTCTCAACACAGAGGTAAACTCAGCAAGAACTCCAGGAGTCCTCAATATTAATCAGTTTATTACATGATTAACCGATTCCCTGTTAGCTGCATAATGATATGGGTAACTGCCTAGGTCATAAAGGCAATTACACTAAACATCAAGCAACAAGTGCTCCAGCATTTAGCCAGAAAATGTCGTGTCTGCTTGAAAAAGAAAAAAAACCTAAAGCCATAAAGATCAGGAGAAAATAATTTGACAGCAAGAAAGAATTTAACTTAGAGAAATGAGTGCACAAATGAAAGGGATCGATCAAAGCCAGCTGAAGAAACAAGGATCGGGCCCTTACAACACGCTACTTCTTAGAAAACACACCTGGAATCCAGCTTGTCCTAGATCCATTTCTGCGCAGCTGATCCCATGCCACAATTCCAGAGGACCAAGCTTAGAGAACTGCTCGTGCTGAGCCGTACGTGGATTATACCGACAACCTGTAGGTACCAGAGCCAGAATCATCTGTGCCATGAGGAAGGGAAGGTGGGATACTAAAGGCAGAGGGGAAAGAAGAAAGATGAGCATAAGATGAGGGGAAAGAGCTCAGGACAGTAATAGCAAGGTCTGAAGAGAAGGAGTTCAACATGGAGGTTGAAGGTAGTGAGGTCCAAGGATGAAAATTAACTATTGACCTGATTTTCTGCATTTCCACCAAGGTCACTCGGCACACCGGGAAATTGGGCCACGTCTGTTTCATTGACAGTAGAGTTTTTTTGTATTTTTGATTTTGTTGAGTATTTTTGCTGAGCTAAGGAAAGCTGAAGACTGCCTTCTCCCCTGGGAGAGAAGAGTTTTTCACCATTTTCTAACTACTGCTGATTTCCAGAGCTCACTGATTATTAAACACCACTTCCCCCACAAAAAGCTATCCCTTAATGATCTCTAGGAGAAATAAATCTGAACTTGCTCATGGGAGCCGGTTTCCGATACGATTGATTTGACCTGAACCTAAGCTGACCGCAAAGCCACAATGGAGATCAGATGCAAAGTGACCAGACCTACATCAGCAAATCATTAATCAAGTCTAGTCACGTCCTGGATGGGGACAACCACAGATCCACAGTGGTCAGAGCCTGCGGAGAACTTCACCCAACACGTCTGTGCCACAAAGGGACATGGGGAGCTGATATCAGGCGAACTACGGAGTTAAAATTCCCAGCCCTGGACTATGTGCTGGAGCATCTGGTCTGCAGACCTCCCCGGTTCTAACTTCTCAGAGATCAGCCTTCATTAGAGGAAATACCTGACAAGTTACAGCTCGAGCATTCCTTCATTGGAGTTATATATAGATCCCCGGTTTAGCTGTAACCTTGTGTTTATTCCCCAAGGCACGTGTTACAGCTAATTCCAAAATGCTGCTATATTCTTAGGTGTTGGTGAGAAGATATAAAACACGAAGGACTGCTTTTGGAAATGCTGTTTGCAGAAGTGATCCCAGCCCCCACGCTAGGACAAACTTTCTCTGCAGTTCTTTCCTTTACTTTCCCTTTATTCCTTTTGTTTACCTAAAATATAATAAACCAGCAAAACCAAAGGAAAACTGTTCTTCTATGCACTAAATCTCAAACCTCGGTTTTCATTGGTTTGTCCTCTTTGCAACATGGTAGAAATGTGACTTTCATCACTAGAGTTTACACAATATGGGACAAAACTTTAGCACTATTTATTTATTTATTATATAAGTAAAGCTATTTATTTGAGGTCAGTGACATAATGCTCGTTGCAAACCAATGATGAGCCCACCTTATGTGTCCACAGAAGATGTTAAATTGCAATACTTTTGGATTTGTCTGCACACAAGGATTATATGAATTTGAATTAAACTGGCATAGTTAAAACAGAGCATTTTTTTTTTTGGTTGACTTTTATTTCAGTTTAAAACTCTTTTTTTTTGTTTTTTTTTTACTCTGGATCTTTTCTTTACTGGTTCTTTTTCTTACTCCGGATTTTTTCTTTACTCTGGATCATCCAACAGCAGCTAAACAGATATACAAGCTATGATTAAAAAGATATAACATCATGCATATAAAATGCTGGTCTGATTTAAATACATCAGTTTAAAAATGCACCCTGGAATAAATCTGTATAAGGGTTTGGGGATGTCTAAATATTAGTATGGCACCTAAGAGGGATTTGAACATCTCTTACTCTACTCTCTCTTGAGGAAACAATGGAAGACTCAAGTCAACTCTTAGCCAGAGCTGCCAGATACTGGTTCCCTACACAAACAGTGGAAGCAAAGGGCTGGAGGCCCAAGTTTACCACCCCAGTATGCGATTAGATTATTTTCAAATGGATATTGGGCATCAGCAAAGGAAGCCAGTGCCCTTCTTAAAGGAAGGGATTGGGTATCAGAAGAGACAAGCAAAGCAGCATGATTCTTTGGACAAGTCAGGCATCTCTGGCCATACTGGAAGCACTGGTAGGTACATGCTGTCCCATGCTATTAAAATGAAAAGCCTGACTTCCAGCGTATTTTAATGCATGATTCACCAGTTTCCCTATGATTTATTTTTATGAGTTCCCCTTCAGGCTGATAATCTCCGGTTTGGCATAAAAACACCTCCAAGACAAATTATTTTTTTAGGGGCGGTTATTTAAGAAAAGGCAAGGAACATGCCATACCACATGAGCTGACATCTCCAAAGCATGGCCTTTCCCAGAAAACTTACAGAAGAGAACCAAGCTGACGCCGAGGAGACACTTCCTCTGCAGATAGGGGAAAAAAGCCAGCGCTTTCCTTATGCCCAACCTAACGTGCCCATTCTGTATGCGTGTTGTGCTTGTGAGATATATCCATATGTACCGGGCATCTGTTTGTGTGCCTGCTGTAAAAATATGTCATGGATATAGCTTTCTAAATGTACATGCTGAACGAGTGCGTGAGACGCGCATTATGGGCGTTTGATGTACACGTGTGATGTGTCTCTCCCATCACGTAATGAGGCACATGGTACGCTTGTGTGTATACAAACAAGTGTCACATTTGTGACAAGTCACATTTCTGTTCAGTCACTTGTGCATGGACGCGTTTGGAGACGGGATGCTGATGTGCATCTGTGAGCCACGTACGCAGGCGTTCACACTTGAGCGAGTGGCGGAAACGAGGTGCACACCACCCTTGTGATGCCTGGTGGGACACAGCTCTGTCAGCGTGTTGGACCTACTGTATTATGCAGCCCTGTGTGTGCTGCTTGTTTTGTGGAGCTTATGTACTGTGGATTTTATGAGCACGTGCTTTGTGTCCTGCACTCATCCTCTACTGGTTATCTAGATCGAGGTGATCCAGATCGTGTGACTTATGGAATATTAATGTGCATTATGCACACTACAGATAGTGCTGTGTATCCCACACTGTGTCATTCACGTGTGCGCAACGTGCTTCAGATCCCATGCAGCATCCAACATGGGAGGATACAGGGGTTCTTCATATTGGGGAGTCCCCTCAAATGCTCTCTGGTAAGAAGTATCCCATGTAAACACACCCATATCCCTGTCAGAGACACAACATGACATTTCCACTGCCTGGAGGGAAAATAATTTATGTAGCTGCACATTTTGTCAAACGAGTCGGAGAAAGGAAGATGCATCTTGCATCTAATCTCCAGGATGCGGATGGCAAAAGCGGCAGCCTGGAAAGCTCTGCATGCGTGAAACGCGCTGAGCCTTCACTCGCTGTCTCACTCCTTCCAAAAAATGTTATGAGCAATGTCGGGGGGGGGAGGAGGATGGGGAAAAGGAAGAAATGGGTAAATGAGGAAGTCATGAATATGAGAAAAAAAAATAGTCCAAAAAAATAAATGATGAGTTCCCTTTTAACAGAAGATACAGCTGTGAACGTGATCAGAGCAGCTGGGTGGTCACCTTACCCTGGCAATGCAGGTTGTCTCCCTTCTATCTCATCTCCCACCTCCTGAGTGCTTCCTCTCCCATAGATCATGGAAGGAGGGGCTAGTCACTTGGGAGGAATATAGGACAGTTGTCAGAGAATGTAGGGAGGCAACTAGGAAAGCTAAGGCCTCCTTGGAACTTAACCTTGCAAGTCGGGTTAAGGATAACAGAAAGGGCTTTTTCAAATATATAGCCGACAAAACTAACACTAGAGGCAATATAGGCCCATTGTTGAATGAGGTGGGT